>JBBPBX010056157.1:0-14501 GCA_038048925.1 Garcialebias charrua
AGGAAGGAAGGAAGGAAGGAAGGAAGGAAGGAAGGAAGGAAGGAAGGAAGGAAGGAAGGAAGGAAGGAAGGAAGGAAGGAAGGAAGGAAGGAAGGAAGGAAGGAAGGAAGGTTCTGATAGAAAACAGCTGAGTTGCTCCAACTCTTGTTCCACTTGAACTGCTCACAGTCCAACTTCTCCCAGACGTCTGCTGGAACCATGTGGGCTTCTTGTGAGCCAGATGTTGATGAACCATGTGGGCTTCTTGTGAGCCAGATGTTGATGAACCATGTGGGCTTCTTGTGAGCCAGATGTTGATGAACCATGTGGGCTTCTTGTGAGCCAGATGTTGATGAACCATGTGGGCTTCTTGTGAGCCAGATGTTGATGAACCATGTGGGCTTCTTGTGAGCCAGATGTTGATGAACCATGTGGGCTTCTTGTGAGCCAGATGTTGATGAACCATGTGGGCTTCTTGTGAGCCAGATGTTGATGAGTTCAAAGGAACATCTTCCTGGATGTCTTCTTCCCTGACCTCTGACCTCTTCTTGGTGTTGTGAGGGGTGTTAGTGGAATGTTTGGAGCTGAGATACGGAGCAGGTTCTGTGAACAGAACTCACCAGAACCAAGGTTTGGGAGTGTGCAGCCAGATGTTTGTCTGCTGAACATCTGCAGAAACAGGAGACATGTTTTCTTTCTCCTGTCTGCTCTAATGCGTCCACTTGAAGGTTCTAATAGAAACACATTGTGACAGCAGGTGAAACGTTTCCACTGAACATCTGCTGGTTCTTCTATCATCTCTACTGACTTGTTGAACCAATGATCCTGGAGGTGATTGATCCTGCACAGTGATCACATGACCGCAGCAAGAATCCACTGAAGAGGCTGCAAATAGAGCAACAAGAGTGAAGCAGAGAACAGGCTGAAAATGAAGAAGTGGACAGAGAAATGATCAAATGAAGCATTTAGTGTTTCCATTTGAACAGAGCAGCTGGAGCTGAAGCTTTTGATCCAGAGCAACACAACAGCTCTGCTTTCAAACCTCCACACACTTTCTGACGTCCACTCTGTCCACAGTGTTGGACGTGTCTCCATCCACTTGTGTTTGTTCTGGACGGCCCACTGGAGCAGGACCAGAGGCTTTCTGCTACTAAGACAACACTTTACACACACGAGGCTCTGAATGTTAGAAACCCTCTGACTAGAATACACTTCTTCTGTGTGAGCTTTGAGCTCAAACTGTGAATTTAATTCAAACTGGAGACCAGTCCACCTCCCAGCAGCACCACTGTTGGACTGGATTCTACAGGTGGACCTAAGAAACTGGACCTTCAAATGCCTGTGACATGCACGAACACAAAAAGAGGAAGAACATGTTAATATAGAATAAATTCTGCATAATATCCATGAATTAGTTCCATGGCATGGCCGGAGTGAAACAGGAAGTGACAACAAAGAGGAAGAAGTCTTTCAAAATCTTTGTTTCTACAAGATGTGACTCTTCTTCATCTTTCTTTAATAGTGACTGTGAATAATGTAAAGAAACATCAGACTCTGTGCTCCTGTCTGTGTTAGCTGTTGTAGCAATGATGTGTTTCCATGCAGGCGTTGTCATCTCTCCGTTCCTGCACATGCAAATATCTCCACAACTGTTCATGTGAGCTGCGTGAATTGATTCTGCCATACATCAGTAATGTTCTCTTTCCATGAACGCTTTAGTGTTTATCATGAAAACTGGATGTGACAGGAACTTGAAGAGAATTGATCCTGTTTCCATTAGAAAGACTCTCAGACACAGAAGCCCACAACCAGAAATAAAACATGACGTCATGTGTGTTCATGTCAAACTGACTGAAATGTGATCAAACTATTGATTTATTCATGAAGCTTTATTTAAGCAGGCAAACCCCGTTGAGAGCACACATCTCTCTGCATGCTCCTCCTGGGCCTGAAGGCAGCCTAACATGCATGTTTTTGAACATGTGAGCCTAACATGCATGTTTTTGAACATGTGAGCCTAACATGCATGTTTTTGAACATGTGAGCTGAAGTCAATAGTCTGCAGCTTCCAACAGGATGGAGGAGAAGAGAAGAAGGAAGACTCATTTGATTTGTTGGAGCGCTCTTCATGACTTTGTGCTGAGTGTTTTTACTCTGAACTTCTAAACATACAAGAAATAAAATGTTTGTTTTTCACAAAGTTCAACGTTTTGTTCAGCACATCCAGCGACTGTTGCAAATGTAAATGTTCAATGTTTTCCTCACAGAAACCTGCGCACATTTCAAGAAATCCATCAGAGGTTTGAGTTTAGTAAATCAGTGAACATCAACAGATCCAATGATTTGGATTCAAAAGATCCAAAACTCCACAGAAACCAGTTTGAGCTCAACGGAGACATTTTTGTCCATTTTATAGTCAAACACAAAGACATTTAAATCTAAATCATTCTTTGGACATCAAAAATCTTATGACTGTAATTAAATCTTTTTATTTTTAAAGTTTCCAAAACTCATGTTTCCATCAAATCACAAAGTTTTGTTAACGAATGTGAAAGTTGATGTTAAATAGTTGAAAGCTTCATTTCAAAGTGAACCTTTGGTTCAGTGTTTGTCAGAAATGTTTGGTTGTGAAGCTCAGGCTTTAGATGATGGATGGACAGACAGACAATAAACAGATGTTTGAATGATCCAGAGGAACAGTTCAAAAACACATCTGGAAATGTTTCAACATAGATGATTTCAGCAGCATGTGGTGGTTGAGGCCAGTGTTCCTTTAACAGCTGTTTCCTCTTGCTCACATCTGTTTGACAGAATCAAAGGAGTGAAATAGTTAGAAATGTGTTCCAGTTTGATCCAGGTGAAGTTGAAGAATTCAAAGTGAAAGAATTCAACAAGAGCCTCAACAGTCTTCTACTCTCCATCATGTTCAGCCTCTGGATTGAGACGTTTCAAACTGAAAAGTTCATTTCCTTTGGCTTCCAATGATTTTAGCAGCTCAAGTCTTTTTTCATTGACTCCTTTAAGAATAGATTTGGACTTGTTCTTAAATGTTGTGTTTGAACACCTTCACTTTGTTGTTTTATGGATGTTATTTTGGAGTTTGTTGTTCAGCACATTGTTGTTTAAATCTGCTTTATTAATAAAGTTGATCTCATTTGATTCATGGATCAGCCTGTATTCTATATTTATACAACATGTAATGATGTTACACAACTAGTTGATGTTTTTTCTAAGAGAATGGCTGAACTTTAGGACTTGATGACAGTTTTTCTACCTGATTGTTGTTTATTTGATGAAGAAATGTGATTTGATGTCTCTGTGATTTAAATGTGTCTGGAATGACAAAAAGAAAAAAGAACTTGAACAAGTTTCTGTCCACAGTCACACTGACTAAAGCTGACACATTAAAGCTGGTCAAACTTTGCTCGGCGGCTCCTCTCATCACTCCGTCCTGGAGTTTATTGCTGAAGGCTGTTTTTGTCCAAGTGGACAAATGTCTGAGCCTGAAGACCAAGGAGACAGCAGCTGTCCAGATCCTGAACAAGGATCCAGATGTTTCCAGGACTCTGATAAAGAGGTTGATCCCAGACGTGTGTTCATGAAGATTCAACACTTTTCTTTCTGCTCTGCTTGAAGATGCACCACAAGCTGCTCATCTTTCATGACATCATCTAGTTTGTGTTGATTAAATACTAATCCTTCTTAAACTACATCAGATGGGTCTAAATTCAGTGAAATATTTACAAGTTGCCATGGGAACACAGAAACTGAAAGATGCTCAGTTCGAGCTCTTATTTTGAAGAGCAGCAGCTAACGGAAGTGATGTTCTCACAGCACCGGAAGTTGCTCAGTTCTGACGTCAGTGTTTGTTGTTCTGCTCCGTAGCTACGAGCTGAAGGCCTTTTCTCTCGACTGCTGCTCAAATGAGTTGAAGTGAACGTTAAATTGAGCTGTAACATCTGTAAATGTTGCTGACCGGAAGTGAACAGATGTGGAGACAGCGGCTCAAACAGCTGGAAGCAGAGGAAGAAGAAAAGTCTGAGGATTTTGGAAGTAGAGCTGCAGCTCAGGAACAAACGGAGCAAGACACATGTTAGATGCTGTTTTCAGTCCCAACCATCAACTGCATCTTTTAGGTTTGTGTCTTTATTCTTTCTCTCGAGTGACTTTGTTACAAGTTAGTAGCAGTTTTCTGGAAGATAAAGGAGTTACTTCTTACTCTCTGTGCTGATCCGAAACAAACAAAGAGTGAACGACTCAAGTGAACCGAGTTACTTTAGTGACAGATCCATAAAGTGAACCGGGTTACTTTAATGATTCATTAGACTGACTCAGATCCATAAAGTGAACTGGATTTACCAGCTTTATTGAAATCCTAAATGACCACTCCAATGCAGTGAGCTCCAAATGAAGCAGCACGTGGGACTTAAATCAGGCGCGAGCTCGGCCTCTTTGTTTTCCTTCTGATGAGAAGCTACGTCTGGATTTAGCTCCGTGATTTATTTCAATTACTAAATGAAAAAATACTTCTCGTGAGTCAAATACTTTATTCTGTGATTTAGTTCCAAGCTGCTGCTGCCAGAGGCTTGTAACACTGCAGCTTCTTGTCTGTGGAGAGGAAGTTACTTCACTCTGTTAGCATCTGTAGCTGTTAGCATATGTAGCTTTTAGCATGTGTAGCTGTTAGCATGTGTAGCTGTTAGCATCTGTAGCTGTTAGCATGTGTAGCTTTTAGCATGTGTAGCTGTTAGCATGTGTAGCTGTTAGCATCTGTAGATGTTAACATGTGTAGCTGTTAGCATCTGTAGCTGTTAGCATCTGTAGCTGTTAACATCTGTAGCTGTTAGCATCTGTAGCTGTTAGCATGTGTAGCTGTTAACATCTGTAGCTGTTAGCATGTGTAGCTGTTAACATCTGTAGCTGTTAGCATGTGTAGCTGTTAACATCTGTAGTTGTTAGCATGTAAAAACAGTTTCTTTCCATCTGCCGTCAGTCTTCTGAACATTCATAATCCTGTTACTGTTTAACTCTGCCTCATCATTTATCACTGGCCTAAAACTGTACATCATCACTCCATTTATCTTATAACACCATTTGTCACTGCCATTTATTGTGAATATTATTGTGAATATTGTGCTGTACTGCATTGTGTTTAGGGATGGGAATTGATAAGAAATTATCAATATCGATGCCTTTATCGATGTCATTTATCGATTCGATTCCTTATCAATTCTGTTATCAATTCTCATTTGGGTAATAAAATATAGTAGGGGTGTAACGGTACGCTAAAATCACATTTCGGTTCGGTTCAATTACAAGGAGGGCTCGGTTCGGTTTATTTTCGGTACAAAAAAAAAAAGACAAAGTAAAGACTTACAAAATGTTTATTTTGAAAATATGCCAAAAATATGTTTGTATTGTATTGTAGTAATAAATAAAAGTGACCCATTTGGATGATATTTTAAATAAACAGCACTCTACAATAAATAAATTATATTAAAAATAATAAAAATCTTAATGAATACAATAACAGTCAGAACCAGAACAATAAGCAGCAACAGACTGTTTACAATCTTAACTAATAAAGTTTTTGTCCAGTAGCACCAGTGTGGCTGTATTTGTCCTCATTACTCACAACCTCTTCTTGGTGGGACTGGTCCTGGAACAGTTCCAGAGTTCAATTCAGTCATCACACACTTCTTAGCTGCAGCAGGTGATCTCTGGTGGATTTCCCTGAAGTGGAAGGAGAGCAGCTACCTCTGTAACTGGAAATACTGGAAATAAAACACAGAGGTAAAAAAATAAGTTAATAAGATTATAATTTTAAATAATAATAAATTATAAATAATAATTATAATAAAAGAACAATACCTCTTGAACGGTTGAATATCTCACTCATCATCAGGGCAGGGTTTAAATCAGCTCCAGGACTTGTTGACCATCAGTTTTAGTTTTTTCATAAAGAGCTGAACTTTTTGACTTAAGTGTTGACGTGATGGATGTCTCATAGCAAGGATCAACTGTGCATTAAAAACTTTCAGACTTAGATTCAGAGCTTTAAAAACTCATACAGTTTGTGTTATTGATCTGGACCCATCTAAATTACCTGATGAAGTTGTTTAAATGCAGCTGTGTTGTTAGCGCACTTTGTAGAAGTTGTTTAAATGCAGCTGTGTGGTTAGCGTACTTTGTAACAGCTCGTTCACGTTCTGATGACGTAGTTTCCAGCGCGTTCACGTTAGACGTGTTGCTGCTGCAGATCCAGTCTTCATGAAAAAACGTCCACACACACAGCTTTGTGCGCTCGTCTTTTAACAAGAAAACCATAACGTTAACAAACAGGAAACCGCAGCGAGAAGCTAACGGCTAATGCTGCGCGTGCTGCGAGATAATAGCTCCGTGCTGAAACGCGCCCAGGAAATTTTGTTCCGCGGCGCACATATTAACATTCAATGAGTGAAAAAATAACCGTTTCGGTACAGCACGTTCGGTTCGGTCCACCTCCGTACCTTTTCGGTTCGGTACACCAACTACAACCGTTACATGCCTAAAATATAGTAAACCATTTGTGTTCATAAAGAATTTATTTATGGATTTTTTCCCATATTTTTAGACTCATTTTTCGCTCTGATTCTTCGTTTTTCATTTTTGGCGAAAATGGTGCAGTACCAGTTTCGGCCGCTTTAGAGGCGCTGTAGGCAGCAGCCAGCAGAGGACTCAGAGAGTGAAGAGGAAGAGGGACCACTTCCAGAAGTTTATACCACTCATAAACCACACCGCGGATTTTTAAATCCAGCTGATTTCACATTTGGTTCAGCTCAGGAGCCCGTCTGCTATAGTGAGGTAAGAAATATATTTTTAAGCGTTTATTTAGCTAAATTTAAAGAAACAAAGCGTCCGGTTTGACCCGCCTGGCGCCTGCATAAAAATCAGCGAACTTTTTTTTTAAATCCAGCTTATTTGAACATTTCGTTAAACTCAAGAGTACGTCTACTATTAAGTCAGCTAAGAAATATATTTTTTAAGCGTTTATTTAGCTAAATTTAAAGAAAGAAAGCGTCCGGTTTGACCCGCCTGGCGCCTGCCTAAAATTCCGCGAACTTTTAAATCCAGCTGATTTGAACATTTCGTTAAGCTCAGAAGGACGTCTGCTATGAAGTCAGCTAAGAAATATTTATTTAGACACCACCACGCCACCACCACTCGGGCGCGGCGCATGTCTGTGATGTCAGCGCTTAAACACGTCACCACCAGGAGTCTGCAGAACCGATAAGCTGAATCGTTAAGACAAGCATCCTACAATTCCATGGAATTGGACTTTTAAGAACCGGTTCTCTAACAGAACCGGTTCTCGGTTCCCATCCCTAATTGTGTTTATTGGTTGGTGTGTACTGTACATGTGTTTTTATCCTATTTTTACTTCTTTTTATTGCACCTTTATGCCAAAGCAAGTTCCTAGTCAGTGAATTTTATACTTTGACAATGGCAATGGCAATGGCAGAGCTTGGTCCGCATTGCCGGCAGTAAGTCAGGCTCGTTTCCGGTGAGAGTTGGACTCCGCCAAGGTTGCCCTTTGTCACCGATTCTGTTTATAACTTTTATGGACAGAATTTCTAGGCGCAGCCAAGGTGTTGAGAGGATCCGTTTTGGTGGCCTTAGAATCGCTTCTCTGTTTTTTGCAGATGATGTGGTCCTATTGGCTTCATCAGCTCGTGATCTACAGCTTTCACTGGAGCGGTTTGCAGCTGAATGCGATGCGGCCGGGATGAGGATCAGTTCCTCCAAATCCGAGGCCATGGTCTTGAGCCGGAAAAGGGTAGCGTGCCCTCTCCGGGTCGGGGAGGAGGTCCTGCCCCAAGTGGAGGAGTTTAAGTATCTCGGGATCTTGTTCACGAATGAGGGAAAA
Source organism: Garcialebias charrua (assembly GCA_038048925.1). Lineage (NCBI taxonomy): Eukaryota > Metazoa > Chordata > Actinopteri > Cyprinodontiformes > Rivulidae > Garcialebias > Garcialebias charrua. The sequence continues at coordinate 7,886 of JBBPBX010056157.1, forward strand.
CTGGAGCGTGAGATCGATAGGCGGATAGGTGCAGCGTCCGCAGTGAAGCGGGCGCTGTACCGGTCTGTCGTGGTGAAGAGAGAGCTGAGTCAAAAGGCAAAGCTCTCAATTTACCGATCGATCTACGTTCCCACCCTCATCTATGGTCATGAGCTTTGGGTTATGACCGAAAGAACAAGATCTCGGATACAAGCGGCTGAAATGAGTTTTCTCCGCAGGGTGGCTGGACTCTCCCTTAGAGATAGGGTGAGAAGCTCAGTCATCCGGGAGGGACTCGGAGTAGAGCCGCTGCTTCTCCACATCGAGAGGAGCCAGTTGAGGTGGCTCGGGCATCTGGTTAGGATGCCTCCTGGACGCCTCCCTGGTGAGGTGTTCCGGGCATGTCCCACCGGGAGGAGACCCAGAGGAAGACCCAGGATACGCTGGAGGGACTATGTTTCTCGGCTGGCCTGGGAACGCCTTGGGATTCCCCCAGAGGAGCTGCTCCAAGTGGCTGGGGAGAGGGAAGTCTGGGCCTCCCTACTTAGGCTGCTACCCCCGCGACCCGACCCCGGATAAGCGGAAGAAAATGGATGGATGGATGGACAATGGCAATAATAAACTGATTCTGATTCTGATGTGTAGCTGTTAGCATCTGTAGATGTTAGCATCTGTAGATGTTAGCATCTGTAGCTGTTAGCATCTCTAGCCGTTAGCATCTGTAGCAGTTAGCATCTGTAGCTGTTAACATCTGTAACTGTTAACATCTGTAGCTGTTAGCGTCTGTAGTTGTTAACATCTGTAGCTGTTAACATCTGTAACTGTTAACATCTGTAACTGTTAACATCTGTAGCAGTTAGCATCTGTAGCTGTTAACATCTGTAACTGTTAACATCTGTAGCTGTTAGCGTCTGTAGTTGTTAGCGTCTGTAGCTCTGTAGCTCTTAGCGTCTGTAGCTCTTAGCATCTGTAGCTCTTAGCATCTGTAGCTGTTAGCATGTGTAGCTGTTAGCATATGTAGTTGTTAGCATGTGTAGCTTTTAGCAGCTACGTCTCGTTGTCGCGTGCTTGGATAATCTAGTCTCGTGACTGTGTGTGTGTTTTTCTGTGTAGGAGCAGGAGCTTCACGTCAGACCTCCACCAACCACATGTTTGTTCTCTAACAGGTATGGTTGTCATTTCTAGTAAAATTGTTCAATATTATACTTCGGTCCAGCAGCCTCCACTTCTAAAAGTCAGCGCGCACGCGGTTTGGTTGTGCACGCGCCAGTGTTGCCAGATAGAGTCCAGGTTTTCCAGCCCAAAAATCTGATAAAGACCGCCCAAAACCCACCCAATCAGAAAGTGTCACGTGACACATCACATACAACATCCTGATGGTGTGCAATAATCCAAGCAGAAAAAAAAAAGTTAAATAGACCTTTTACCAGTTGACGTCATCACGTAAAGCTCGCCTGAAACTAGCGTTCTGATTGGACGGCAAAAAGCCCTAACCGGATGCAGGGGCTCAGGAAGGGGTCGAGGAGCTTCGTAATGATAGCGAGTTGTAATTTAGAAGCTTGTTTTCTTAAAATATTGAACAACCACTGGTCAAAATCCCTGAACATTGTGCCGCGGATACTAGAGGAGGTTATTGTGTGCGCTGATGGAAAATGGGGAACTCCTTCAGGCTCTTTTTGAATGTCCAGCAGGGTGAGTCGTTGTGTGTCGTTGTCAACAACCTGTATTATCCAAGCGTCATAAATAAATGTTTTAAATGTCTCACGCCAATACTTCTGATATTTATACTGGTTTGGTTATTGTTACAGGTTTAACATCTTCTGTTAGCTTCTATAACTAGCACCATGTCTTCATAAGAGCTGTCAGTATTAGCACAGTATGTAAACAAAAACATGACGTTTGAGTCGGTCACACCATGTTTTAAATTTCTCACACCAATACTTCTGATATTTAGACTGATTTGGTTATTGTTACAGGTTTAACATCTTATGTTAGCTGCTATAACTACCGTATTTTCCGGTGTATAGGTCGCACCTTTTTATGGTTTTTTCAAGGCCTGCGACCTATACACCAGTGCGACCTATATATGGTTATCACTTTCGGCGAAACAAATTTTTAAATCCAGCTCATTTCACAATTACGTTCATTTATTAAGGAAAAGTTCAGCTCAGACACATATTTGCTATAATTTTTATCAAACAAATAATTGTTTTTAAGTGTTAATCTTCTTAAAAGCCTTGCTGTGCGCTCCTGTGGCAGACATTTGCAGCAGAGCTAAATGTAGGTGCGACCTATACACCGGTGCAACCTATCTAGGGATTTTTCCAATCTATTGGTGATAATTGGATGGTGCGACCTATACACAGGTGCGACCTATACACCAGAAAATACTGTAATGCCATGTCTTCATAAGAGCTGTCAGCACACTATGTAAACAAAAACATGACGTTTGAGTCAGTCACACCAGGTTTTAAATTTCTCACGCCAATACTTATGATATTTAGACTGATTTGGTTAATGTTACAGGTTTAACATCTTTTGTTAGCTGCTATAAATAGCACCATGTCTTCATAAGAGCTGTCAGTATTAGCACAGTATGTAAACAAAAACATGACGTTTGAGTCAGTCACACCATGTTTTAAATTTCTCATGCCAATACTTCTGATATTTAGACTGATTTGGTTAATGTTACAGGTTTAACATCTTCTGTTAGCTGCTTTAACTAGCGCCATGTCTTCATAAGAGCTGTCAGTATACTGTAAGCACAGTATGTAAACAAAAACATGACGTTTGAGTCACACAAATGTTCACAGAGTCCTTATTTCTTATTTGATTTCTGTAAACTATGTCTTAAATACAACCTGAGACAATTGGTGATGTTGTGATTTGAAAAATAATAACTATCCCAAGAGATACATTTATTAGCTTTCCTGGGAAAATTTAATTATCTTTGAGAACGTATTTACTTTTGACACACTGTTTATACAGCTTACACTTTATTAGACGTAAAATGTGTGAAAATCTTAAATATATTAAAAACAATATATTTTCCATGTGTATTCCATTATGACACACACAATATGGTTATATATTGTGTTTGTGTTTGTTTTTGCAGACAAGGAGGTGGCTGCAACCATGCTGGAAATACTTTCTAAACCAACCTGCACCCAGTTGTACATGGAAGGGACCAGCCCCAAAACGAACTGCACCTGCTAATTGGATGAGCTGCAAGTTTTAAAGTGAGTTTAATCAGTGTTCCTGAAGAAATTTCATATTACGCTTATAACACAAATACCCAGAAAGGTGACTTTCAGTCAAACTTCACCAACAACTGGAATAATACAATATCACTTATTTTGTCTTATTCCAGTCAAAAAACTATTCAACATTTTACAATTGTAGTTTATTTTATTGTGTTAACTATTGTTGTTTTCTAGTGGCACTAGATAAGAAATAAATGCAATCACATATGCACGGTTTTAAATGTTTTCTACAATTGTAAGATCTGGAATAGTTCTTGGACATTTTTTAAAAAACACTTCTACAAACAGATTTGCTAATATGTGTTAGATATAAACCACATTTTTCATGTTGGTGTCATTATAGGCATGACATCGGCATCCAGAAGTTTTCCAGAAGAACGCTGAACAGCCTGCATTTTGAACCCACGACATCCCGATGAGCCCACCATCACTGCTGGTCTTCACAAGGACATTCTGAGCGTGGAGCCATTAGCCCTGTTTCCATCCATTTTCATTTCGAATTTTGAGCTACCTCGCAAATATGTAAATACAAATTAATGCAGAGCAGAAGTGTTTCCATATACTGGCTTGAAGCGCTTTTTCCAAGCCGCGCACAGCGTCATTACGTCAGACGTCAGCGTCATTACGTCAGACGTCAGCACTGCGCATGTCTACAGTAGACCAGAGAGTAAACAGGAAGTAGCAGTTGAAAACAGAACCCGGTCACACATCTCGTCAAAATGGGGAGAATATTTCAGGTACGTGCTGCTGTTGGGCGAGTTGTATTTATTCTGTCATGCCAACTAGTTTTAGCGAGTTACATGTTGTCCGGAGCGGAAACAGCTGATCAGTCACGTGACGTGAATGTGCGCTACGGCAGCACGAGTCGGCAAATGTGTTTCCATCTGTCGTTTTGCGCAGCTGCTCGGTTTCGCAGCTCCCAAAAACCACCTCAAGCGAGCGTATAAACTTTTTGGCGAATTTCAGGAAGTAACTTCGTATTTTGCCGTTTCCATTAAGCTTTTCTGCTGCGATACTTCAAAATGCGCACCTAGAAACCTTGATGGAAACACGGCTATTGTTGCCTTTTGCAGGTTGTAGTAGTAAACTTCAAAAACCACTAACGCTTCTCTGTATGTTTCTTTAATTCCATTATTTTGTCTAGATTTTAAAACTTCATGTTTTTTTCTTTTGAGGTATGCTCAAAGCCCCTGGATGTGGTTTCTCGATCCAGACCCTCCGGCAGATGAAGTAGTTGACGACCGCGGGCCCTGTCCAGTCTCCACGCCATCAGAGAGACCTGCCCGAAGTTCAAAACATCTTTAAATGTCTCACAAGCAGAATCAGATTTAATTGAGGCAGATACACGCAAACAGTCATGCAGTGAAGAATGGTTGACTGCTCACACATTATTTATATAAGTCACAAACAGAAACAACACATACCAGAAGATGTGTTTGTGTTTGTCATTTCACTTGTCAAGGACAGCAGCCTAGGACAGACAGTAACCTGCTAATATTTTTTTTAATGATGCCTTCTCTGACAACTTGGAGACTTTAGACAGTGTAATGTTTATTTTTTTAAATGTGACTAAAACAGCATTTGTATATTAACAGATTAAAAAATGTAACTAAACAAAAGTTCCACTTCACTAAAAGTCAAATTAGAGCACAGTTTCTTTATTTTTAAAGGAATGTTTTCGAAGATGCAGTGCTGTTAGACCTCAAATAATGTTAATAAAACATGTTTGTCTTGTGGAAACTATACTGTATATTTTTCCAACCCAGAAAGAGTTCAAATGATAACAGCTTACAGTGCAGTGATCTGTTCATTTTTATAGAGCTGCACAGTGTTTGATGATATTTTATTCACCTGTTATTTCTTCAGGGGAGTTGAACAGACTAGCTTCTCTTTTTCCACCTCTGACGACATCAAACCCTTTGTCAGCAAGGAGTTGTTGACCAGTTGCTGCTGTAAAACAAAGTATTAATTCATATTTGACAATAAACAAAACAGTCTTGTGTATAAACTGTATGCTTATACACAATGATGACAGGATTGCTTTTTTTCTGTGACAGCATTTCACCGATGCTTACAGAAACAGAGAAATGGCAGAAATGTTTTCGAAGATGCAGTGCTGTTAGACCTCAAATAATGTTAATAAAACATGTTTGTCTTGTGGAAACTATACTGTATATTTTTTCAACGCAGAAAGACTTCAAATGATAACAGCTAACAGTGCAGTGGTCTGTTCATTTTTACAGAGCTGAATGTTTGACATTTTACTCACCTGTTCTTCAGTGGGGTTGAAGGAAGAATCTCTTTGCATGTCGCAGGTTGAAACAGGTTGAAACTTAAACACAGGCAGTGGACTGAGGTACAGAGAGGTCTCGTAGAACTAGCTAGCTGCTAGCTTAGCAGCTGTCCAGTAGCATTCTGCTGCGGAGGCTGTTCTCTGTTTTGTCTGTTTCCCATATCCAAGATGTAATGTTGGAACGTAATCCACGGAGCTTGGATCATTAAAGCTGCAATATGTAACTTTGTAATGCAGTCTGTAACTTTTCTAACAATATATTTTTAACATATTTCTTCACTCTGTCACTATCTACTGACAAACTGATGTTAGACAAAGTAATCTCTGAAAAAAACTATAGTCCCCTTGCTTCTCTATCAGCATTTATAAAAACACTAAAAACACAGAGTGACCCGTCCTTAACCAGCCAATAAAAACAGAGTTTGTAACCAGCCAATAAAAACAGAGCTTGAATTTGAATCAGCCAATAAAAACAGAGCTTGAATTTGAATTTCAACAGAGCCTCCCCCTATAGCTCTGAGGGGGAGGGATCAGAATGCTTTGCCTGTTGAAAATTTTCTAAGTTCTGCACTCTACAGAAAGTTTCACATAGCACCTTTAATGTCCATGCCAGATAAAAAATGCTGATTACACACGTTGCTGCTTTGTGTCGGGGTGAAGTCCTGCCGGCGAAGCGCTTGCAACATCTTCCTCCACATCTTCTTTCTTTTAGTCGCTTTACTCGACTTTCCTAGGGGGACTTGGTAAAACGAAGAAGTCTCACCTTCTTGTTTTACTCATTGAAGTTGCCTGGAACTTTTATAAACACAATAAAAGTCATATTTCCCCAGCGCGACCGTTGGCAGTAACGACAACACTCCAGTTGCGTGCCCCAGCTTCCGGTTGAGTGTCGAAAAATGCGAGTGCGCATGCGCGATGACGTCAACTGGTAAAAGGTCTATTAGGTCCTCTGGATAGGTTAAAAAATTGTAGAAACATTTCCTCCTTTATCCAACAGACTTTTTTTTTTAACTTCTGTATTTACAAAAGAAAATCAAGATTTAAAAAAATAAAGAAATTTATATATATATATATATATATA
>JBBPBX010056158.1:0-22114 GCA_038048925.1 Garcialebias charrua
GCGCGTTGCGTGGCACACGGTGGTCGACATGAGTGGCGCGGGGGGGGCGCGTGGCGTGGTGGCGCGGGGGGGCGCGTTGCGTGGCACACGGTGGTCGACATGAGTGGCGCGGGGGGCCACGCGCGGGTGGCGCAAGGTGGTGGACGTGGGGGGGGGTGTTGAAGCCGCTTTAATTAAACCAATATGTGTGGTTGCATTTAATTGTTTTTAAACTCAAAATATTTTCTAAATAACGAAATATAAAGTTATTAGTGGAGAAAAGGCAGTCTGGATGACAGCAGACTGACGCTCCTAAAATATACGACAGGTCTGGACCACACGTAAATTTTGTTCGTATCTGAAAAAAATCCTAGGATACGAAAACATTGTTGGATGCCACAAATGATCCCAAATCACTCTTACGAACAGTATAAGTACAAATCTGTGCGTACGAACGGTTTGTGCATGAGGCCCATTGTGTGTAGCACTTTGAGATTTTCACTAATGAAAAGTGCGTTATAAATTGAATTCATTATTTGTCGACTTTCCAAAGCTACATTAATGCACGCAGCCGCCTCCCTGGTGAAGCTCTCCCTGTGTTCGCTGCAGAAATTTGCCGTTTGGTTGAGGAAGCTTTTCCAACTTATGGCGATAATGCTAAACAGGGAGAAAAATTTAGACGCTTTATTGCTGGACTTGACCCATACCTCCAGCTGCGATGTCATGAGCAGGGGGTTAAAACATTGGAGACTGCGCTACAGTTGGCTATTCAAATTGAAGCTGCTCACCAAGCTACTAGAGTGTTCACATCCCCAGCTCCGGTGCAGTCTTCTTATACACCAGCTTACCCTGCTGTCTCACCTGGGTGGTCTACTCAGCTCCCTTCACCTGCTCCTCAAGGAGTCCACTCAGCTACGGGGGATGATTTCAAGAAAATGGCAAACACGATCGAAATGCTGGCGGACAAAGTTCATCAGCTACAAATGACGGTTGACCGCCAGCGTGAGGACGCATATCGACAGGACAGGCGGGATTATGGATTTCGTCATCGGAGCTCCGCTTCGGCTGGACGAGGTGAGGGCAGATATTCATCGGATGACTACCATCTGTCACCTCCACGCCGCAGAGACTCATCGGACGACCGGAACACACATCGCCGCAGCACCTTCCGCACATCACATGACGAGGAACGCAACCAACGGGAGTCACCTGCTCGAACCAGCTCATCTGAACGCTACTCGCAGGGCTACAACGCTCCAAACAGGGGCTATGCTAGCCGTGGTCGCTCTCCAGGCCGCTATGAAAGTGGCCGCCTTCATCGCTCTCCCAGTCCGGCCCGGGTACGGTTCCAGTCCCCTGCACGTCAATACCGGGAGCAGGGAAACTACAAGTAGCTGACAATGAGGGCAGATTGTCAGCTACCAACTTCTCTTTGGCCCAGACGTGTGGTGTAACTGTATGTTTAATACAGGGACGCACGAGTGTGACGTCATCAGACAGGGACATGAACGTGTTAGGTTTTGTTTCATGGTGTTGAGGAATAAAGCCAAGTTAAGCTTGACATCATTAACCTCACGCAGACTCTTCCACTGGTACATTTTCATCTTCAAATCACTTCTTGGTCTGCTGCCCTCATACATCTCCTCCTACATGTCTTTGCGTGAGTGCAGCTACAGCGTGCGCTCTCAGGACATGATTACCTGCAGTGTTCCGTCAGTGAGGACTGAACTTGGAAAAAGGGCCTTCTCCTACTCCGCTCCTGCTTCATGGAATATCTTACAAAAAGATCTGAAGCTCTCGACCTTGACTTCTCTAAATGGTTTTCAGAATCTGTTGGAATCCTGGCAAAAACCAATGCAGATTTGTTCCTGTCTTTGATTTTATACGTCTACCTTATAATGTTTTGCTAGTTTTTTGATACTTTGTTAAAAGGAGGAATGTGTATATGTATGTATATATGTATATATATATATATATATATATATATATATATATATATATATATATATATATATATATATATATATATATATATATATATATATATATATATGTATATGTGTATGTATATATATATATATGTAATTGAATAATAATGATGCTTGTAAGGTATTTAAACACTTACTGAGCCACCATTATTGGATGCGCAGTTTAGCAGATTTTAATCTTGCACAAACTGCCACCAAATGCGCGAGTTCTTCCTTTTTCCGATACTAAATTGTTTTTACTGTGATTAGACAAGAAATGTAATTTCACGCTTAGACTTCAATTTATATTGGTCTACCAAAAAAATAGACCTTTTATTGAAACTATCACAAGAATTACATTAAACATTTGTATCGATATTAGCTCTGATTTAATAACTACGTTGACAAGAATTCAAATTAAAACAAACAGACAATTAAAACTTAACTGTTGGCACATTACTTGACAGATTAAATAGCTTATGAAAAATAAGAAATAGGAGGAAGAAGATGAAAGCTAAGTTAACTGAAATTAATTATTTGAAACAACCAGAGTGGCACCCTCCCATACGGTTCAGCTGGGCTTCCCACACGTTCAGGACACAATCAACGCCTCGTTACCTGTTGACGATACGTCTTGGAGATAAGAGTTGAGGTTTGTGGACACTAACGGACTGTGTTGTCCAGTTCACGCCCAGATGACCTCCGCGCGTGTGAGCTGATTCAGACGAGTAAGAAGAACCGCTTCTCCCGGCAGGAACAGAGCCAGCTACTGGCTGCACTTTCAAAATAAAACTTCAGAAAACAAACTCTTTCAGAAATGAGTGTTGAGGCACAGCAAGGCTTTGCCGCGACTCTCAGCTGAGACGTGGGTCGAGTTGGCACAATGACCGGGCCGTCTATCAGCTTGGAGGAAAAACGTCCGTGCGTCTTCCCTTCTCCCCGAGAACTCAAAAACTCAGTGAGTGCTGAGAACTGAGTCCCAGCACGGAGACAAAACAAAAACCTGCAGGTGTGAAAACAGAGCACTCTCTGTTTAAGCACAGATGAATTGTTTTTAGAACGGACGGGAGACCGAAGATTAAGTTATGTCTAGAACTTCTCTTTCGTTCCAAAAACAGTTCAAACAAATAGACGGAGAATTGTTCCTTCAACTTTCGACACTTATTCTGCCTAGAGCAGACAGTTCAAAGCATGATCATTCTGAGATGTTCTCTTAACTTTGTCATATTTAAAATATACCAGTTTAGTAAAATCATCATTGAAATGACAAAAAATACTGTTTGATCAATTCTGAATTAACACACATTAAAGAGAAAGTTCAATCTGATTAATTAGTGTCCATTAATCCATAATAATTGTTAACCAATATAGAGTCCACTTGTCCTTGAGAAACTCCTTGAGAGTTTCAAGAAGGTGTAACACTGAGAGTTTCAGAGAGATGTGGAGAGGCCCATATCCCATACGGACATGAGAGTGCTGTATCCCTACAGTCCCCCTTTTTGGAAATCATCGCCTGTCCTTGGGGATGAGTTCCAACACGAAAGGATACCACCGAATGTCTCTGACCTCTATGTAATCCAGCAAGTGGAAAAAGAAAAATCAAAAAGTTAGTTCAAAATTATACTCCCATAATGTTTTGGAAATTCCATACTGTTCGTAGGTAATCCCTTTGCGGTAAGCTTTTAATCCTTTGGAAACATAGTCTGTTAACCCATGGAAAACTGAGTCTGTGATCCCTTGGAAACAAAGTCTTATAATCCACAACGGTAAATCCACAACGATGGGGGTTATTGATTTCATCAGCAAGAATGGTTTTTAATCAGCATGTAGAGGGGATCCCTCGATTGAAGCAGAGGAGGCGGGCCTTGGATGAAGGTTGAAGACCAACGTTGGATCAGCAGGTCCCCACATCGAAGGTTGCAGGCTGGATGGCTTCCAGTCGGTGCCACCCTGGTTCAATGTGTCATGCAATTATGTGGTTTTAGGTGGGCTTATGATTGGGATTCTACATTAAGCCTTACCTATATGCACCTGGTATGTAAGCTATCATGGATTAGATCAGCTACAATTACCAATTAAGGGGTGGATCAATGCTGTAAAAATCAGAGATAGGGATCTATACCTATAGAAATGTGGAGGGCTTCTGTAACGAAGGCCTCTTCTTTCAAACTATTCCTCCATTCATTATTTAGTTTAGGTTAAACTAAAAATACAAAAATGAAATCTAGTTTGGTCTAAATGTCTGTTGTCTTTTAGACGAACGACGCAAGATTTGGTAATCCCTATGAATTTTGAAGTCTATGGCGAGACTCATCAAAATGAATAGATCTAGAATAGAAACGATCGAATCGGTTCTACCTAAATGATTGGGAGATCAGTGTAGATTATAGTACCTTAAGTAGTATTAATCTACTATGACTCTTCAAAGATTGAGATCTTTAACAAAATGAACAGCATGTTGGCATAGTTAAAATCCATTTAAGTCTTCAACTTATCAACAATCAAAACCTCTTTTGGCTGGGAGTGTTCAGAAAACAATAACAACTTCAATAACACAAAAGTAGCAATTAAGCAACTAAAAAACAACGTTTCACTACGTCAAACTCACTCTGGTCGTCAGATTCCACGTCACACACAAGAAAAACAGTTCTTAGCTTTATAACCGATGTCAATTAAATCCTGCAGATTTAAACGGTTGTTAAGGTTAGTTTTTGTTGTGGGTTTTATGCTTAGCGTTTCTAAGTTCTAGTTGGAACGGTTTCTTTTCGCAACTAGAATAGTTTAAACTGTTTAGTTTATTTACTATCCTGTGCTTGGACGACCTTCTTTTCCCATGAAGTCTTTGAGTTTGCGAGATCTTTGTCGTTTGTGGGGTTATTGAAATCTTTGTCCTTGACATGGGCATGGCCTAACATCACCCCCCTGTGGTCATGAGGGACCAAGCGCACGGGTGTGGACGTCCGTCCATGGGCACGAGTTAGGATGCCATTGTTTAGTTTAAGCTGTTCGCGCAGTTTATGGGGAACCTTGTACAGGAACCTTATAGGTTTCGGCCAACGTATCTCTGTACGTTTACCTCTTTCTGCGTAATGCAGGTGTGTCACAACTGTCGGCGCCGTCGCAGGCGTGTCTCTGTCGTTGTGATGTATGTCTTCCCACTTCATGAATGAAGAGGTGCTCTTTGAGTCTGTAAGAACTATGTCATCTTTGAGTAGTTCTAGATTCAAATGCTCTTGAACCAAGGTTTCATTGAAAGCTTGGATGATAACTGAATTACCTGTCCCAGAGGACAGCACAGCGTTCTCGGTGCGTGATCCTTGGACCTCTACACCGTCCTCTACCCGTGGTAGGAAGTGTGGGTTCACCCCCCTTTTGTTTAAGGAGGGGTCCTCAAAATCAGTAACAATGAAGTCCAAGTGACTGTCAGAGTGCTGTAGACTGTCACCTTGTGGGCTCAGATGTCCTTGAACCAAGACTTCACTGAAAGTTTGGCTGTTTGCCGAATTACCTGTCCCACAGGACAGTACAGCGTCATCGGTGTGGGACCCATGGATCTCCGCACCATCTTCTACCGGTGGTAGGTAGTGTGCAGTGAGCGCTGAAGGTGTCAGCTCGCAGAGGAGGTCCTCGTGATGGGCCAGAGTCTGGACCAACTGTTGAGTCTCCTCTGTCTCACCTGTAGTTGAGGGTTCACTTACCGGGTCTGTGGTCTCAGTTGGGGAATCCTTTTTTACCTCAGCGGTACCTGCTGTTAGACAGTCAGTGTCCTGACCTTGGGGAGGCACCTCGATTGGCAGTGGACTGCTCACTGTGGCCCACATTGTCTGACTGCCATAATCTATAATCGCTTCAAAGCGACTTATAAAATCTTGGCCGACCAGAAATGGGATGGAGTTCACTGTAGACACATGTACCGGATGGTAAATTGTCGTCTCGCCAATCTGCATGTGAACCATGGCAATAGCTGTCATGGTTGTTCCCACTTCCGACAGTCCTCGCAACTCTATAGCACATTCTGTCTGGGGTATCACTCTGCCAACACTGTTAGCGGCGGTCCGTAGCCTCTCAAACAGCTCGGCCGACATGATAGTCACGTCTGAGCCGCTATCCAGGAGTGCTTCTCGCGAGAACACCCCTTCCAGTCTGAGTGGCAGGTAAGCTTTCTTAGCGTGCCCCATTCTCATAAATTTACACAGAAACCTTCTAGGTTTAAGCACACGCCTCTGAGTACGTGTAACTCCGTCTGTGTAATCATCGTCGCTGTCAGCATCATGATGGCAGTCTGCCACATGACCTTCAGGATGCGGATTTTCAGCAATTTGTTTGCTGTCAGCATTTATGTCAGTGTTGACGTTGTTGTTGTCAACCATGTGCACTGAGTTGTTGCAAAAGGCAGTGCTGCGCGTCGCTTCATCAGGTGGAACAAGGTTGTTGTTTGTGTTATCATCAAGGACAACGTCATACGTTGTGTCAGCTTGGTCAACCACCGTAACATTTAAATCATTTGACAAACAAACCACAACCTCAGTCACGTCCTCGCGCGGAGGCGCCGTTTCCATAATCTGGAGCATGTGTGACTCATTGCATGTCTCAAACTGTGCAGTTCGAGGGGCAGGGGCAGGAGGGCCGCTTCTCGGGGGCACATGTCGGGACAGACCCTTTTTCAAAGGGTCACGGTTCCCAGACATCAACTTCTCTCGAAGTTCACCCACTGTGAGACCTAGGTGAGAACTCTTTTGGTTCGATCTGAACCATCTTGGTTCATCTAGAGAGCGAACACCTACCTTGTGTGGTTCTCTGCTCCTCTCAAGGTTTTCAACCTGAGGGGCAGGGGGTTCAGAACTCCTACAGCTCGTAGCACCATGCTGATGTATGTCATTATGAAAAACCTGTGACCTCTCGCACTTTGAAGGAGAGGGAACCTCTACTACTTCCTGCGAGTGGGATGTGACCTTTTGACCTGTACAACCCTCTGATGGTATCCTAGGTTGTATTTCGGCCTCAAAAACTGACGCAGCATATTGTCTTATCACTTCCATGGAATCTTTTTTGCAATCAACCTTGAAATGAACACATTTCATTTGAAAAGGCATAAGATTCATAATGAAAAGACGTTTAAACTCCATATTTTCCTCTAATCCAGGGACAGTTTTTCCCCCGGAGTAGACCGAGATTAGCCTGTCGTAGAATGACAGGGGATTTTCCCACTTATCCTGACGGACATTCCTAGCAGCTAAGTAATTAGCATACGATGAGGCAGATTCCCCCAAATTGCGGGGAGCACGGGCAGGAATCCCAAGGCCCCCATCCATCCATCTAGGATAGATAGGAGAGGAGGCCCCCTCAGGTGGTTCACCTGTTTGAACGTCCATCTGTGTACTGATTTTCTGCGAAAAATCAAGTAAAGTGGGTCTCATATCGCAGCTTGCAAATATGCAAAGTGTATGAGCTGCTCAGAAAACATCCAAGATGTTAAAGGAGAAATGAAAAGTGTTTTTAAGCTAATAGTAGTCTAATGAAAAGCATAAAATAAGCTTGTTGAGAAAATTTCACAAGTCAAAAATGTCATCCTAACTCAAATTTAGACTTTGCAAAGTGAAAAAATTCTCATCTGGTGTTTTTGACCCCCCTCCCTCTGCTTGCTCTCCGTCCCCTGAATATGACATAGGCAGTGCAATGGTCGTCCCTCATACAGTAATATTAGTGTGTGTATCTAGTATTTTTTCAACTTTCATCATTTTGTAAACCGCCCCCTAGCTTATAGACTGTAGTTATGTTATCATTCACAAGAGTTTGTATATATTTTTTTGTTTATGTAGTGTTTTGTAGTTCTGTTTGTGTTAATAAAAAAAAAAATCTAGTAGTGGACAAAAAGGTTTCAGTGTGTAGCAATTAGGGATGCAGCAAAAAAAAATCTATTTTTTAAAGAATCAAGATTCTTAGTCCTGGCGATTCAGAATCGATTCTAAAAGCCCCAAAATAGATTTTAAAACTTTTTTAAAATTTTATATTGTATTTTTACCGCTCCTGTGCATTCGGCCGCTGTAGAATTTTGGCCGTGTAGGGCCACCGTAGTTAGTTAGCCAGGCAGCTCCCAATGGAGCCTGCTAGCAAGGAGGGAGACCCTGCATGTTTCAACTTGCTCCTTCATCTTTAAAAATCATTTTAGATCCTACTATGTTCTGTGGAATACAGAGCTTAACAAGACATTGGTAACTGTTTCAGGACATTTTCAACACCCCCACTTCCATGTTAGCATACGGCGCTAGCATGCTAACGTTAGCATACGGCGCTAGCATGCTAACGTTAGCATGCGAAGGCTATTCGTATTTCCAGGATAGAAATGCCCATTAATGCACTAAATCACCAAACTGTTTTTGACAAACTTAAGTGATATCCTTCAGATTCAAAAAAGTCTTCTGCTTCCATTTTAAATGACAGACAAGAGGACAGTAATGATGGGTTTATAGCTTCAGTGTTATTGTAAGATAGCAAAGGAGGTCTTAATTGTGTCATAAAAGTGCGTCCAGAAAATTACTACAGAAATCACTGCACTTCGGCATGTAGCAGGAAAAATGTAAAAAAACTATTTCTTTAAGCTACTGACTTGAAAAAAGCATACTAAGTATGTTTATGTGTGTTGTTTACTATATGAAATTCTTGTTATATCGATTTTTTCAGATTTGATTACATTTCTCCTTTAAATGAAATAAAAGTCAGTGATGTTTAGTAATTTGTCGACCTGTGACAAGGTCAAACAAAAACGGCTGTCGTTGTGAGATTTTTTTTTGAAAACCAAAACAAAGGACGCCTCATGTGTGTTATTTTAAACTCGCAGTTTAAAACAAAACAGGGACAGAGAGCCAGTTTTGCACAGAATTAAAGATAAACTGTTAAGTTTTATCTAAAAACATACATGTCTGTATTAAATCTGTGTAACTGTTCTGCCATCAACATTTGATTATATGTGAAAATCAAATTAAAGTGTGCTGTGAGTACAATATTCTCAAAATGTTTCCCGTTTAAAACAGGAACAGTTACCATGTACACATTACAGGAAGACTGCGTCTTCTAATGTAACCAGCAGGGGTCACAGCGCTGGAAGTGAGTTTATCACAGCGACTGTAATTTCTCTATCTGACCGCTATAGAGGCGCTGTTATCACCAGTGAGCGCAGCCGTAGCTTTCAGCCCACACAGACATCCAACACGGATGAAAAGCATCAATCAGACAGATCTAAAGCGTAACGTGATAAGCTCTAGAACCCAGGCTCACAAAACGAAATCATGTGAGCAAAATCGGTTGAACTGTGAAACCTTTTAAACTGCGTTTAAAAGAAATAAGGTCGGTCCTCATAAAACCGGCAAAATCGGTGTCACGTGACCTGGTCACATGGCGATCGGCAGTTTTTCAGAGCAACCGGCTCTGTCCACCCACTAAAATCTCAAAAACACCGCGATTAAACAGTCTTTTCAAAGACAGTAATGGACAAACAAGCACGGAAACTCGTCTGGGACAAGTAGCAAGTGAAATTTGACGAGGAGCGGGGCTTCACCCACTGCGCATGCGTCAACACATACAGCGTAATCGACCAATCACAGCGAAGACAGAACTGTAGTTCTAAAACCCAAGTGTTCATGGGAAATTGTGTCTTCACAAACCTAACGCCGCCCACGTGCGACGTGCCGTTCGAGCGGTGCGTTCACGGACCTGCGGTCTTTTGAACTCTAGCGAGGAACGGACTTTTCAACGTTCTAAAACAGTCATAAATATCGCAAAACACCGCGGTTAAGCCAGTCTTCGACGATACCACGTGCATAGAACTCAAACAACACAAATAAACTGTCAGAAATGTGTGCAAAAATGAACCTGACAACCAGAGTCTACAGAAACCAACGTTCTTTGAACACAACACACAATGGACCAATCACAGCGTTTTAAGCAGCCATCTTGTCTCTCGGTACCGATTAGCTTAGCCCGATCCAAAGTACTGGACTCTCTTCCACAAAATAAACGTATTTTTACACCGCAGAAAATACTGTCAATGAGCTAAAACACATCCAAACTAACTCTCACGCCCCCAGGGGAGGCAGCACGCTAACTGTGTACAACGACGGACTTTACGTCAAACGGAACCGGATCTCGGTCCTTGCGGAGTGGGTTTTCCCGAACCTCGGCAACACACGTTGTAACAGAAAAAGGCACTTAATGGAGCAGCATATGTGTGAAACAGACCTTCAACAATAAATCGCAGATGTAATAGAATGAAACAGGATCGTGACTCGGCGGTCACAACAATGAAAGATGCATGCAGCCTCGTGACACGTAATGAAACGTCTCACAAGCACAGACAAAACATTTATCACGCACCCGCTCCAAGCATACGCTCAAATGTGAATGAAAAATAATTCTAACGGGAAAATAATCCAGACAATGCCACAATTAGCAACTCCCGGACACTCACCAGCCAAAACTATTCTTATAAGCCCAAAACCAGGATGCAAACTAATGCCAACAAACACCGTTAACAAAAATAAGCTACACCAAACAACTTAATAAACGTTCCAGGAACTCGGACGAGCCACCAATTGTAATTGAATAATAATGATGCTTGTAAGGTATTTAAACACTTACTGAGCCACCATTATTGGATGCGCAGTTTAGCAGACTTTAATCTTGCACAAACTGCCACCAAAGTGCGAGTTCTTCCTTTTTCCGATACTAAATTGTTTTTACTGTGATTAATCAGAAATGTAATTTCACGCTTAGACTTCAATTTATATTGGTCTACCAAAAAAATAGACCTTTTATTGAAACTATCACAAGAATTACATTAAACATTTGTATCGATATTAGCTCTGATTTAATAACTACGTTGACAAGAATTCAAATTAAAACAAACAGACAATTAAAACTTAACTGTTGGCACATTACTTGACAGATTAAATGCTTATGAAAAATAAGAAATAGGAGGAAGAAGATGAAAGCTAAGTTAACTGAAATTAATTATTTGAAACAACCAGAGTGGCACCCTCCCATACGGTTCAGCTGGGCTTCCCACACGTTCAGGACACAATCAACGCCTCGTTACCTGTTGACGATACGTCTTGGAGATAAGAGTTGAGGTTTGTGGACACTAACGGACTGTGTTGTCCAGTTCACGCCCAGATGACCTCCGCGCGTGTGAGCTGATTCAGACGAGTAAGAAGAACCGCTTCTCCCGGCAGGAACAGAGCCAGCTACTGGCTGCACTTTCAAAATAAAACTTCAGAAAACAAACTCTTTCAGAAATGAGTGTTGAGGCACAGCAAGGCTTTGCCGCGACTCTCAGCTGAGACGTGGGTCGAGTTGGCACAATGACCGGGCCGTCTATCAGCTTGGAGGAAAAACGTCCGTGCGTCTTCCCTTCTCCCCGAGAACTCAAAAACTCAGTGAGTGCTGAGAACTGAGTCCCAGCACGGAGACAAAACAAAACCTGCAGGTGTGAAAACAGAGCACTCTCTGTTTAAGCACAGATGAATTGTTTTTAGAACGGACGGGAGACCGAAGATTAA
This sequence comes from Garcialebias charrua, assembly GCA_038048925.1. Classification (NCBI taxonomy): domain Eukaryota; kingdom Metazoa; phylum Chordata; class Actinopteri; order Cyprinodontiformes; family Rivulidae; genus Garcialebias; species Garcialebias charrua. The sequence continues at coordinate 11,501 of JBBPBX010056158.1, forward strand.
GTTATGTCTAGAACTTCTCTTTCGTTCCAAAAACAGTTCAAACAAATAGACGGAGAATTGTTCCTTCAACTTTCGACACTTATTCTGCCTAGAGCAGACAGTTCAAAGCATGATCATTCTGAGATGTTCTCTTAACTTTGTCATATTTAAAATATACCAGTTTAGTAAAATCATCATTGAAATGACAAAAATACTGTTTGATCAATTCTGAATTAACACACATTAAAGAGAAAGTTCAATCTGATTAATTAGTGTCCATTAATCCATAATAATTGTTAACCAATATAGAGTCCACTTGTCCTTGAGAAACTCCTTGAGAGTTTCAAGAAGGTGTAACACTGAGAGTTTCAGAGAGATGTGGAGAGGCCCATATCCCATACGGACATGAGAGTGCTGTATCCCTACACATATATATATATATATATATATATATATATATATATATATATATATATATATATATATATATACATATACATATATATATATATATATATATATTCTCTCTCTTTTGTTTTCTATTGTTTATTGTTTGATTGTTTATTGTTTAAGGAAATTCTACCATTGCTGTTCATTGTTCTTTAGTTTTAGCAGGTCGCTTTCGTAAATGAGACCATGAGGTTCAAAAGATTTACCTGACTAAATAAAGGTTGAATGAATGAATGAAAAAAGCTAGCAGCCGGACTCACGTGTATAATTTAATAACACGACATGGTGTCAGAAGTCCTGTAGCAACGTGGAGAGAAGCCTGTCAGTTTGTACGCCTGCAAGACAAAAAAAGAGGACGAAATGAGCGACGGAGAAAACACGAGCAGCGGGACGGGGCAACCGACAGCAGCGGCACTGCAAAGAGGCGCAGTGGGCCCAGGACCATGTGCTACGTTCCAGCCGCCGGAGTCCTTCGACTTTTCAAAACCGCAAGAGTGGGACAAATGGATCAGAAGATTTGAAAGATTTTGCCTGGCAAGTAACCTAAATGCAAGTTCAGAAGAGAATCAGATAAACACGCTGATCTACTGCATGGGGGACGAGGCGGACGACATCTTGCGTGGGCTAACACTGACGGCGGCCGATAGAAACACCTACAAAGGGGTACGTGACAGCTTTCAAAGATTCTTCATTGTAAAGAAAAACGTAATATATGAGCGTGCCAAGTTTAACATGCGGAAACAGAAAGAGGGAGAGTCTGTGGATTCGTTCGTGACTGTGCTATATGCGTTAGCTGAACACTGTAACTATGGGGTGTTACACGACGAGCTAATCAGAGACAGACTTGTTGTTGGACTGTTGGACAAAGGGCTCTCTGAACGCATGCAGCTGGACGCAGAACTTACGTTAGATAAAGCAGTGAGGATGGCACGTCAAAGCGAGGAAGTGAAAAAACAGCAAGCTTCGCTGCAAGGACACTCCATAGCACAGGCTAGCGATGCTAAGTTTGTGGACAGAGTCAGAGAGCACAAAAATAGCAAGTTTGCTCAAAATAAACCTCAGCATGTCAAAGAACAAAACAGCAAGGGAAAAGCTTCACAGTCACAGTGTTTGAAATGTGGCAAATCTCCATCACATCCTAAACGTGACTGTCCTGCAAACGAAAGCAAATGTCACGCATGTGGCAGGAAAGGGCATAATAGCCGTGTGTGCAGGACACCCAAGTCAGTACATGAGGTGGAAGAAGAGGATGAAGACGCCATTTTCCTTGGCAGCATCACAACAGATGGTGATCCTTGGTTGGTGAAAATTAATATTCTCGACGAAAGTGTGACATTTAAAATCGACACAGGTGCCGATGTCACTGTTCTGCCGCACGTTGTGTTTCAGAACATATTTAAAGACAGTCCACCCATGCTCAGAAAAGCTTCTAAACCACTTTTGGGGCCAGGTAGGAGTCCACTTGATGTTGTGGGCGTTGCCAGGCTGCTGCTTAAGAGAGGTGGAAAAGAAGAGATGGAGGATGTGTACATTGTTCGCCACCTGCACACTGCATTGTTGGGAAGATCTGTGAGCTGTAGGCTGGGGCTAGTTGCACGCCTAGACAGTGTTGACATAGAGTCACTAGAACAGGCCTACCCAGAACTGTGCAGTAGACTTGGAGAGGTGCACCAGCCATGTGCCATAGAGCTAAAACCAGGGGCGGAACCAATAACACATGTGGCAGGGAAATGTCTGTGGACAGCAGATACGCTGTCACGAGCACCGGTTGAAAGAGGTGAAACACTCACAGAAAAAGAGCTGTTTGAGGACACAAACATCTACATAGATATGGTAATGAGCGATCTACCTGCGAGTACTGCCTATTTGGAAGAACTGAAGGAGCAGCTACAGAGGGACAGTGTGTGTGCGTGCGTGATGCAGCGGTGCGAAGAAGGCTGGCCCACAAGCATCAATAAAGAACCAGCACTAAAGTCATACTGGGCTGAAAGATCCTTCATTACAGTTCAAGATGGCCTACTGCTAAAGGGACAAAGACTCATTATTCCCTCTACAATGAGAAATGATGTTCTTGCAAAACTGCATGAAGGACATCAAGGTGTGGTCAAGTGCCGGGAGCGGGCACGGCAGTCCGTGTGGTGGCCAGGCCTCAGCCAGCAGCTGAACGACTGGGTTCTTAACTGCAGGGCATGCTGCCAGGAGAGACAGAACCACAGGGAGCCCCTGATGACAACACAGTTCTCATTGCTAAATCCTGCTCTTCCTGATGGAGATGCTGTTTCACAGAAGGAAGAGGAGAGAAGGAGAAAAGATGCTCAACGTTATGATCAGCGACACCGGGCACAGAATCTTAACAGACTGGCAGCTGGACAGAATGTGTGGGTGGCAGACCAAAAGGCAGCTGGTACTGTCATTGGCAGTCACACTACACCCCGCTCATATCTGGTGGAGGGATCCCACGGGATTATAAGGAGAAACCGGCGTCATCTTGTGGCCATGCAGCCTTTGCCGGAGCAGAGCACCTGCGGTGCAGCTGAACATGATCCGGGGAGTCCAAAACAACCTGCTGCAGCATCACCACATCTGAAGGTTCCAGAAACACCATCCACTCCTTTCAGAACCAGGTCTGGGAGAGCGGTGGTAAAACCAACCAGATTAGACTTGTAAATTTTGCAGAGTGTGCAGGACTCAAAGTAAAAAAAAAAAAAGAAAGTGTTTGTTACTTTAAATGAATATTGGGGAATAATGGGGGCGGCCGTGGTGTAGTGGTAATGGCAGTCGTCTCCCGATCGGAAAGTTGGCGGTTCGACTCCCGGGACCCGCACCATGTGTCGTTGTGTCCTTGGGCAAGACACTTAACCCTGAGTTGCTCCCGGTAGGACTGGAAAGCACCTTGCATGGTAGTCTGCCGCCACCGGTTTATGAATGTGTGTAGCATTCAATATATGTGTAGCACTTTGAGATTTTCAGTAATGAAAAGTGCGTTATAAATTGAATTAATTATTATTATTATTATATGCTGTGTTCATTATTGTTTTTTTGCACTGTTTAGAGTTAGTACAGACAGCACAGACTTTATTTTCTGACATTCTATTGAAAATTTAGTGTTCTAAGCTAAGAGTAACTGATGTGTGTCTGTTGTGTGTGTGAACATGGTTTGAGGTAAAGATAGGAGCAGACCTTCCAGCCACAGGGGCAGAATAATCCCCTAAGGTTCTGCAGGATCAATGGCAGTCTACCCATTGATTCTAGAAAGGGGAGATGTGGTGTAACTGTATGTTTAATACAGGGACGCACGAGTGTGACATCATCAGACAGGGACATGAACGTGTTAGGTTTCGTTTCATGGTGTTGAGGGATAAAGCCACGTTAAGCTAGCAGCCGGACTCACGTGTATAATTTAATAACACAACAAGACGGACAACGACATTCACCCTGACACAGGTACTACTGACAGCTTGTGTGTGACTGATTCAAGACTGCACCATGGGAGTTCCGCAGGGCTCTATTTTAGGGCCGCTGCTTTTTAGTCTATACATCAATGATCTCCCCTCAATGTGTGATATTAATATCATCATGTATGCGGACGATACTGTTTTGTTCACTCATGGAAAAAATATAACAGAAGTGGCCACAAAATTGACAGGAGAATTGAAAAAGGTTGCTGCCTGGCTACAAAACTGCTGTCTCACATTAAATGTAGAAAAGACAGTTGCAATGTACTTTACAAACAGAAATAAATGTTTGGATTATCCTGATATCCATATAAATGGGGAAAAAATAAAAAATGTAAACAACTTTACCTATTTAGGTGTTACCCTTGACTCAAATTTGAATTTTAGAGACCATGTAAAGAAACTGCGCAACTCTTTAAAATTTAGTCTGGTGAACTTCAGGTACATACGAGGATCTCTTACTACTGAGGCATCATATATGTACTTAAACTCTATGATTTTCTCGCGTTTTCTGTATTGCATGACTAGCTGGTCACAGGCTAGTAAAACAGCTCTAAAGCCTCTTGAATCAATGTTCAAAAGTGCAATAAAAATTCATGATAGGAAATCCAGACAATATCACCACTGTCATATTCTTTTCAAATATGATCTTTTAAACTTTGACAATTTAATATTTCATGCAAATATTTGTCTACTTTTTAAAATCATCCATGGTATGGCTGCTCCTCCTCTAAGAAGGTTTGTCATATTGAACTCAGAAAAAACAACTCGAGTCACAAGGGCGACCTCTAGAGGAGAGTGCAGCATCCCTAAATGTAGGACCTCTTTTGCTAAATCCGTCTTTTCTGTTGTTGCCATGAGTCAGTGGAATATTCTGCCTACTGAGATTATAAAATGTACAAGTTTCCCAACGTTTGCACATCTGACAAGGAAATGGCTTTTATCAAAGCAGGTTTGCACCCACCAGTGATGACTGTGTGTGAGTGAAAGTACAGTTTGTAGGTTTGTTTGAAGAAGTGTGATTATGTATATATGATGTGTATGTGTGTGTGTGTGTGTGTGTGTGTGTGTGTGTGTGTGTGTGTGTGTGTGTGTGTGTGTGTGTGTGTGTGTGTGTGTGTGTGTGTGTGTGTGTGTGTGTGTGTGTGTGTGTGTGTGTGTGTGTGTGTATGTGAACAAACTGGTAGTGCGTGTGTGTGTGAGAGAACTGGTGAAATTTTGAAAGTTTTTTATGTATGGTATATTTGAGGGGCGAGGTATGATATGTATGTATATATTGTGTCTGTATTTGTGTTTAATGGTTTTCTCATCCACTTACAAAAATCCGTTACTCTTGTTAAACATCAACCTGTCCGGGGACTACAGGCAGAAATTAGTATTATTACTATAACCTGGCACAATGCATCTTTCCTGTTTTTGTAGGTCAATGTATTGTTGTGCACTGTCCCTGAGAAAACAAATAAATCATCAAATCAATCATGTAGACCAAAGATATGTGTCAGTTGTTATTGAGGACACTGGTGCATGCTTTTGTTGACACAGGGGCTGACGTTTCTATTATTAGTGAGACTTTTAGAATGGCTACACCTGCTCTTCAGAGAAAACCCATTATGAAACGGTTTATCCCTCTCACTGGGGTCACAGGTGATCCCCTTGACTCTGTAGGCTCCATTTATGTGAACCTAAGTATTGCAGGTGAGCCCATGACACATACACTTCAAGTTGTCAGAAACTGTACTAAACCAATCATTTTAGGTTGGGACTTTATGGTGGCAAATGGCATTACTGTTGACACTCGCACCATGACATGCAATGTAGCTGGTACAGCTGTACCACTAGTTAGTCCACATTTGTACATTCCCTGCCTGACTGCGGTGACAGTGGCGTCCACGGATGCCATTCCGGCTATGTCAGAGAGGGTCATCACAGCTAATCTTGATGTACCCCTCAAAGGGTTTTCACCTAATGATTACATTGGTGTGTTCGAACCACATTATACCGATCAGTCTTCTACTGGTATGGCATGGACTGTGGCTAGCGTAGAGCACGGTTCTATTTGTGTGAAGGTGGCTAATGTTTCACATAGTGAAGTTACCCTTAGCAAAAAGAAGTATACCGTATTCTCCGGTCTATAATACGCAGTATTTTTGCTCATTTGAATGTCCAGCGTATTAAACACCAAAGAGTATTATTTATGGATTTTTTCCCATATTTTTAGACCCATTTTTGGCTCTGATTCATCGTTTTTCATTTTTGGCAAAAATGGTGCAGTACCAGTTTCGGCCGCTATACAGGCGCTGTAGGCAGCAGCCAGCAGAGGACTCAGAGAGCGAAGAGGAAGAGGGGCCACTTCCAGAAGTTTCTACATGCATGTGTCTGAAAAAGGCCTCCTTTGGTCGGACTGATGACTGTCGCTGCCCGCTCCCTGCTGTGGATGTAGCTGTTTTTGTTTGCAAGATACCACTCATAAACCACACCGCAGATTTTTAAATCCAGCTGATTTCACATTTGGTTCAGCTCAGGAGCCCGTCTGCTATACAGTAGTGAGGTAAGAAATATATTTTTAAGCGTTTATTAAAGAAAGCTCCGGTTTGACCCGTCTGGCGCCTGCATAAAAATCAGCGAACTTTTTTTTTAATCCAGCTGATTTGAACATTTCGTTAAACTCAGGAGTACGTCTACTATTACCCATAATTCAGCGAAGAAATATATTTTTAAGCGTTTATTTAGCTAAATTTAAAGAAAGAAAGCGTCCGGTTTGACCCGCCTGGCGCCTGCATAAAAATCATCGAACTTTTTTTTTTAAATCCAGCTGATTTGAACATTTCGTTAAACTCAGGAACACGTCTTCTATAAAGTCAGCTTAGTAATATATTTTTTCTCGCAAAGAAATAATTGTTTTTACCGTGTTTCTTTGTGAACTTCTTCGTACTGGCTTGGTCCTGTCGCCGCCATCTTGATCAGGACTTGGTCCTGTCGCCGCCATATTGATCAGGACAAAGCTGACGCGTCGCGTGGCGATGACGCGTATTAAACACCGAAGCGTATAGTGTACAATTTTTTCGTGTTTATTGTTAATAATTTGACAAAGCGTTTTAAACACCGGAGCGTATTTTCCTCCGGCGAATACGGTACTTAAGTTTAATTTATTTAGTATATTCAAGTACAAGTATAAGTATAAAAAGTAAACTTCTCAATGTGTACTTGTAGTATACTCTTAGTATTTAAATTTAATACTTACCGGTAGTTGTGCTAGATTGAGAAAAATCAAGTTTATTTTAGTATACTTAAAGTATACTAGTAGTACACTTGTTATTAGACTTCCGATGTACTCGTTGTGTACTTATAGTTTATATATTAGTTTATTTTAGTATACTTATAGTATTCTAGTAGTACACTTTTATTAGACTTCCAATGTACTTCTAGTTTATATTTTAGTATACTTAAAGTATACTAGCAGTACACTTTTTATTAGACTTCCAATGTATGCTGGTGAAGATTCTCAGTCGTCCAGGACATGATGAAATCAAAAAAAGGCGTTCAATACAGGATTGAAACGTTTTCTGCAACAAATAAAGTCCAGTTGATCCTGTATTGAACGCCTTTTTTTGACTTCCAATGTACTTGTTGTGTACTTCTAGTTTATATTTTAGTTTATTGAAGTATATACTTAAAGTATACTAGTAGTACACTTTTAATTAGACTTCCAATGTACTTATAGTGTACTTCAAGTTCAAATTTTAGTTTATTGAAGTATACTTAAAAGTATACCACTAGTATACTTTTCTTTATACTCCAAATGCACTTGTTGTTTACTTCTAGTTTACAGTTTAGTTTATCATTTAAGTTAACATTTTTGAATTTCTAAAACTAATACCATGTTGTCATTGTATTTGTTAGGTTACACTTGTAAGTTTGCTTAGTAATACGTGCACAATACTATTTACCGTATATGCTAAAAATTATTTTCTAAAGTATTCTGAAAGATGTGTTTACAAAGTCATAAAACAAGGTCTTGAGAACTTCAATATTTTTATATAAAATTAAGGTGCAGCTCAAAAACAGTTTACAAAACAGCAGCATTTAAAATGAATCCCTTCCAAGTTTTAAAAATTGAAAGGAAAAGGTGCACATTTGCATTTCAAGGTGTAAACATAAAGTCCAGGGGCCTCATGTACAAAGACTTGCGTGGATTTCCTACTGAAAAGTGACGTACGGTCAAATCCAGAAAAGTGTGTACGCACAAAAAATCCAGATGTATCAAACCGTGCGTACGCCTGAATCCACGCACATTCCTTTTGTACATCACAATCAACGTGGAACTGAGCGCACGTGAGACACCTCCCCTGACACGCCTTCATTTACATATGTTAAACAGATGCAAATTACTTCCTGCATGTGTGAAGGACATGTTTGTTTGATCCCTGCGCGATCAGAAATGATTTCTAGATTCAGGAAAATAATGAATTTAATATAATATGAGTGAGGAAAATAATCCTAAGTAAGAATAGTAATAAAATGTGTTCATCACGCAAAGAACGAGTGATTGTGTGTCGGTATTTGTGTGTGCGCGCACCCTGCTTTGGTGCGCCAGCTCATCCATTCATTCTGAGTGAAAATATTAACTTTGCGCACGGGTTTATTACCATAATTACTGTAAACACAGAGGAACTTAGATGTTTGGTAGAACATAGATCTTTGTTTATTTAATAGATGATATGAAGAAACGGGTCTGTGCGTCTCAGTGGAGAGTTTTCATGACATGAAGTGATGTTGGAGTCTCCAAACGCTGCGCGCGCCACATTGTGCGCAATCTGTTTGTCTGTGAAGCCTTTACTCTCCTACAAGTTATATATGGTGTACTTTCACGTGTCATTTTGGAGAAATCTACAATAAACGCAGATTATTAAACACCTCCACTGCCGTGTAACACCGGCGTGGGTGCGCGCGCGCTCCAAAGCGCGACCACTCAGCCTTTGGAATCATATGGATGAGACATTCCATTAAATATGATCAGGCTTTGTGTGGACTGGACAGCCCTGATCGGCCTGCAGCTCCCTCAGGAAAGCTCCTGTGGAACAGTTTGATCGCTGCTTCTGCAGGTGCACACGTGATGCACGGCTCCTGTTGCTCCAGAGCGCAGCAGTGCCAAACTGAAAAATGATTATTTCTGGAAACGGCTGATAAGCCATATCATAGATCAGAAAATTATATCTGTTTATAAATAAATGCTCTGCGTGTTACAATATTTATTATATCCTCCAGTAAGGCTGAATCCGTTCCTGTTAAATGTATTTGTTGCACAACTTTGCGCGTCCTTTATTTGCGTCCATGTGGATGTAATAATTGTTATCATGTGTGTTTGGTGGGAATATTAATCATTTTCACATCATGAACAGTTAATAATAATAATAATAATAATAATAATAATAATAATAATAATAATAATAATGAATTCAATTTATAACGCACTTTTCATTAATGAAAATCTCAAAGTGCTACAAGGTGCAACAGAATTAAATGTCAATAAAACATTTAATAAACAATTAAAATCAACAACAGTATCAGCTATGATCAAAAGTAGAATCATGAGGAGTAGAGTATGCTCGGTTGAAAAGAAAGGTCTTCAAGCCGCTCTTAAAGTCAACCACAGACTGTGGGGCTTCAGTTTCTCTGAATCACCTGTAAGTGTCGCCAAAGGAACAAGAACCACAGAAACGTGCGTACGCGTGCTCGGGAGCTGGCGTGGAAATGTACTTGGATGCGCACATATTCACGTTCAGTTCAGTTTTGATACATACGGGGTTTTGCGTGGATGGTGCCGTACGCAAGGTTTTTGTGCGCACGCACGGTTGATACATGAGGCCCCAGAACACAATGTAAAAATGTGTGCATTTGCTTAAACAAAGTAAAAATAGTGTCTCCAACTGGAAACTGAAGCCTTTCTTTTTCAGAAGGCATCTTTCACATCTTTGAGGGAAAAAAGAAGAAAAAAAATTCTTCACCGGTAGTTGTTTGGCATAGTTTATGTTGTTGCATTATTTTCTTATGGCTCTTCGCACATCTTGCATGGTGATGTCAGGGAACTTTGCCTTGGTGTAGACTGAATGAAAAAAAAAATAATAATAATTACTCCAATGTTATACCATTGTATCATCAGTGTAATTACTCTCACATCAAACATTTCTTTAAAATAGGTATCTACCGGTAGGTTTCACCAGTGATAAACAATAAATTAGTATTAAAGGTTCAGTCTGCAGTTTCTGTAGAACGCAGCACTTAGAAAATTTTTCAACAGGCAAAGCATCCTGATCCCTCCCCCTCAGAGCCATATATGGATCTGCTCCCCCTTGCTCTGCTGAAATTCAAATTAAAGCTCCGTTTTTATTGGCTGATTCAAATTCAAGCTCTGTTTTTATTGGCTGGTTAACGGCAGGTCACTGTGGCTTTTTAGCAATGCTTTTAGTAACACCTGGAGAAGCAAGGGGACTATAGTTTTTTTCAGAGATTACTTTGTCTAACATCAGTCTGTCAGGAGATAGTGACAGAGTGAAGAAATATGTTAAAAATATATTTTTAGAAAACTTACAGACTGCACTACAGAAACTGCAGACTGCACCTTTAAAGGGAACCACAATTACTTTTAACATTTGACTTTATTTGATAAACTTTTATTTTAACTGTAGAAATACTGTAGGGTGGTTTAGTTTAGTAAATTTTTTAAATATAT
>JBBPBX010056160.1:0-22862 GCA_038048925.1 Garcialebias charrua
CAGGTGGGGACGATGGCCTGGCTCAGTGAGATGTTAAAGATGTCCGTGAAGACCGCTGCGAGTTCCCCTGCACAGTCCTTCAGCACACGACCAGGTATGTTGTCAGGACCAGAGGCCTTCCGGGCGTTAATCTTGATAAATGATCGCCTTACGCTGTCTGAGGACAGCGCCAGCACCTGGCCATCAGGAGAGGGGGGGAGTTTATGTGCAGGTGTGCTGTTACTTGCCTCAAACCGAGCAAAGAACTCATTCAGTTCATTCAGCGTAGAGGTTGAGCTGTCACAGGTCTGGGGGGTGGTTTGTAGTTTGTGATGGTCTGTATTCCCTGCCACAGACTGCGTGTATCCTTGCTGTCCTTGAAACGGTGAGCTATTTTCCTGGAATACTGCTTCTTGGCCTTTCTGATGCCCCAATCCAGGTTCTTTCTGGCTGCCCTCAGGCCCACCTGATCTCCCGCTTTGAAGGCAGCATTCCTGGCTCTCAGGAGTCTGTAAACCTCAGCTGTCAGCCATGGCTTCTGATTAGCCCGAACAGTGATGGTCTTGAGGTTAGTTACATCATCAATGCACTTGGTGATGTATGAACATACAGTGTCTGAGTACTCCTGGAGACATAAGTTGTTGTTTGTGGTAGCAGCTTCTTTGAACATACCCCAATCTGTGGTGTCAAAACAGTCCTGGAGTGCCTCTGAAGACCCCTCTGGCCACACTCGTATCTGCTTGCGGACTGGTTTTGTGACTTTCACCAGTGGCCTGTATGCTGGCTTTAGCATAACACAGATATGGTCAGAAGCACCAATGTGGGGGAGGGGGAGGGCTCTGTAGGCATTTTTCATGGTGGTGTAAACTTGGTCCAGTGTGTTGTTTCCTCTTGTTGCAAAGTTTATGTTTCTGTATGTTTTTGGAAATACACTCTTTAAATCTGCTTGGTTGAAATCACCAGCCGTGATGAGAAAAGCATCAGGATGGGCTGTTTGCTGCTCACTTATGTGCAGATATACTGTAGTTCATTCAGCGCCTCACCTCTAAGGCCCTGTTTACACGGACACTGTGTGGGGGAAACGGATGTTTTGGGTATGTTAATTAGGTGAAAAGTTTTGCGTTGACACTGTCGGATTCTGTGGATACGACTCTCTCCCCCTCCACCCCCCGTCCTCATGATTTCACTGTAGTTACCATGCTGGGCCTTTAGATGGCGCTGTGATTTTTGGAACCTTCACTACTGCGCATGCGCTGCCTGAGGTAAACAGCAGCCGAGAGCCTGCCTCGTCTGTTTTCCTCTCTGGCTAAAATCAGCTAACTACAAGTTGTTGTCAACAAGTTAACAACAAGTTAAAGCTGGAATTTGGATAAGAGTCAACAGATTTGAGTCAGTGCTTCATCTAACAAGCTGCACACCAGACGCTGAGACTGTGGACCAGAACCGCTGAGTGGACTGTGGACCAGAACCGGACTTTACTCCGTGATAAACAGCTGACTTACAGCAGGTAAATCAACGTTCTTAATATAATGTGTGCTTGTGTTTACTTTGATCACACAACAACTGAGTTTTTATTTATTTATTTATTTATTTCTGCCAGGTGGAGAAGCTGTCGTTGACAGGCTGATGGTTCGGCGGTTCTGATGGGTCCAGATGAACACACAGCAAGAGTCCAGTTCATTAACGTAGTTACAGTTCGGTTCACGTGTTTTAATAGTGTGTTCAGTTTAATTCTCAGTGTTTGTGTTGTAAACTTTGTGGTGCTGAATAAATAAATAAATAAAAAATAAACCTGGTGTCTTCATTTTCACAGCACGTTACGCACTGTTTAAAAAATGTAACGAGTCCAGATAGATACTGTAGTTCAGATAAATTTACATCTCCCACGCCAACATAAATACTGTTTATTATTGTTAAACTGTTATATTTTGCAGCGTGACACGTGAAATGTCAGACTGTCCGCGCGTGCGGGCTGCGCGCATGTGTTCAAACAAAAGCTCCACGGGAGATGTTTACATTATCAGCGGGGGGTCAGCGAAAAACTTCCACCTTGAGAGCAGGGTCAGAAAAGTATCGGTGTCATCGAGGGGGGCCAGCAGCGTCGTGTAGGCGATAAGCAAAGTCGCAAAGAGAAAGTAGCGGTTACACTCAAAATACGCGCCGTGTAAACTGGCCCTAACTTTGCTGTTGGAGCTTGGAGGAATATATACAGCAACAATCATAACAGCTGTAAATTCCCTCAGTAAATAAAACTGTCTGCATTTAATAGTCATAAACTCCACTAAAGGTGAGCAGTGTTTGTGGACCACAGCAGCATCCAGGCACCATGCTTTGTTGATGTAAACACACAGCCCCCTCCCCGTGTCTTACCTCCCTCGAGGGTTCGGTCTGCTCTGTAGCATGTTAGCTGCCCTAGCTGAACAGCATGGTCCGGAACGTTGTTGTTGAGCCACGTTTCCGTGAATACAAACACACAGCAGTCTCTCACAGTCTTTTGTGTCGTTTGTAGCAGGCATATATAATCCAGTTTATTGTCCAAGGAACGCGCACGTTAGCCAAAACCATGGATGGGATCGCCGGTTTGTGTGGGCTAGCTGCTAGCCTAGCTCCGATACCTCCGCGCTTACCCCGCTTCTGCTTCCTGTCGCGCCGCTTGTCGCGTTTCCAATGCGGGCGCGATGGAGGGAGGCTCGGTGCTGGCTCCCAGAGCAGGTCGCAGTCACTCCGCTTGTTGCGCTTCCACTGCGGGCGCGATGAAACGAGGCTCGGTGCTGGCTTCCAGAGCAGGCCGCAGGCACGTAGCTTCTCCTGGAGCTCGCTGTTTATTCCCAAATGAGCGGTTTTTCCAACATCAATCAGGAATTCACGGCTGTACTTGCGTTCTGAACACGTAGACATGACGGAGACGTGACGGCACATTGCGGCATGCAGGACAGACAAAAACACAGTGTTCTCGGGAGAGAGAGAAGCCGCAGCGAGTGCTCGCGCCGCCATCTTGGATTATCTTGGATAAGAGTTACCAATCAGCCTAACATGCATGTTTTTGGACTGTGGGAGGAAACCGGAGCACACGGAGAAAACCCATACATGCACGGAGAGAACATGCAAACTCCACCCAGAAAGGCCCCCGGGCCGGGATTTGTACCCGGGAACCTGCTTGCTGAGAGGCAGCAGCTCTACCAGTTGTGCCACCGTGCTACCTAGCTCAATGAGACTACCTGGATAAATAAAGGGTAAATGAAAAAAAAGAAAGATTTAATATTTTAATTCATTCTGACATGGAAAATATTGAACACTACCATTTTCAGCCACTAGAGGACTCTCAAGTGCTCTGGCAAGCTAATGCCGGGTTCCCACCGAACGCGTCTTGAGCATCAAAAACACTCCCAACGCATCGTGGTCGCCGCTTGTCAACAGATGTCTGTTCACACCGAACGCGTCTGATGACGCGCAGTGGGAGGAGCGTCTGACTCCTTTTCTGGTCGGGTTTGTTTTGTTTTTGTACACCGGGCAGATGAAATAAGCTGTTCGTGAGCCTCGTTACTACTTGAGTGGGTTTTCTACGAGCCGAGCTGCAGCTCCGAAAGTCTTAATTGAGATTAAAACTTTTTTTATGTTTGGGGTGATCGTACGCTCGAGCGGACAGCGGCAACTGTAAAAATGCCAAGTTTCTTACGTGGAGGAGGCTGGTTTCTTTATGGAGGCTTGTTGGGGTAAGTTTAAAAAGTCCAGAAAAAGTATTGTTGTCGTTGAGTCATCACATAGCAGAGGCTCTCCCGATTGGTTGCTGCGACGTGGCGAGCAGCCAAAGTAGATCAAAGTTCATTTAGTTGAACTCCGGCAGTCGCTGCTTGGACGCACCGCGGGCGCGGAAAAGACCTGCCGCGCTGCTCGGACTGCTCAAACCGCGCCGCGTCACGCTTCACCGCCCCTCGATGCTCGGACACAGAGACATTGCATGTAGACCGGCTGCTTCGGCTGCTCGAAACGCGTTCAGTGGGAACCCAGCATAAGTGTCGCATTAATAGGTAAAAGTGGCTATTAATGAGACTCTTGGCTTGCCATACCAAGCGACATTCGCCTCGCTCTGAAACTCTTGGATCAAACGTCAAATCAGCTGCATTTCACTGCACCGTCCAAGCGAAATGCAGCTGATTTGACCGTCAAAGTGCATTTATTAAGGAAAAGTTAGACTGAGACACACCTTTACTATAATTTCAAGCAAACAAATAATTGTTTGTAAGTGTTAATCTTGTTAATTTCTTGTTAAAGTCTTCTTGTGCACGCTCCCGCAGTTGCTATTTGGCAGCCAATCGATTTTTGGCACAACACCGATCCATGTTTCCTGTTGGTCAGTGTTACGCATAATAGATGCTACTCATACAGCAAAGCCACTTATTTATGTTTTATTCCACTTTATTGGACATATTTGGACAAATGCGACGTGTATGGCGGAAAGTACGGTAGATCGTTGTTGCTAACTTAATTCAAGATGGCCACCCCAGCTAATTGATCTTAGTCAACACAAAATGTCTTCAGCTGAGTGACACATCGAGCTGAAGGCTGTGGTTGTAGCTGAGGGTCATATTTGAGCAGCAGCTGGTTTGTGTTTGTTGTTCTCTCTTGTTTTAAGTGATATAATCCTTTTTTTTTAAACTTGGACGTCATTTATCAACGATCTTGTAAAATGTATGTCACATTCTGTGGCTCATTTAGCAGCTGTTTCTTGCCACGTGTTAATTTGTGAAGCGTATGTTGTCGTGACCCTTTGCCTCGCTGCATAATTTTACCACACAATCATTTTTGTTTGTGACTCACGCACCTACAGTTTAGCTGGTGACTATCTGCTCCTTTCTTCTTTGAATGATGCTCCATATGTTGCCTTGAAGTCTCTCTTATGTAAATCCTGAACACAAGACATTCAGCAGGCACGCACGTAAACCCGATGCTCAACTTAAAGAGTCGCTTGTTGTTCCTCTGCTTCTTATAATTAAAGTTCAGACAAGTTTGAAATGCCTGGAGCATCGCACCAAGCACTGCATATTTTTTTAAATGATTGAAACTAAAATTGAAAATAAACCATCAACGTGTACAGGAAGGAGGTGAGAAGACTGTTTTTTTATTTATTTTTTTTTATATATTTTTATTGAACTTTTCCAATTATATAAACAATCAACAAAGACACACACACACATACAAACAAAAACAAAAAGAGAAAAACAAACAAACAGAGAACATAAACATCTTATAACCCTTCCCCCACCCGAACACCTAGAGCTCACTCTGTCACATCAAACAAATAAAGAAAAGAAATTTAAGTTTACATGTTATTTTTGACAAAATATAGGAAGGGTGACCACATATCTTTAAAGTCTTCAAGCTTCCCTTTCACTATATACGTCAGTTTTTCCATTGCCAGGTTGTTGCTCAGTGCTTTAATCCACTCATTTATCTTTGGTCTTTCTATGTTCTTCCACTTCAGTGCAATCAGATGTTTAGCTTGTAAAAGGCAAAAAGTCACTAGTTTCCTCTTTGAGGAACCCTTAAAGTCATCTGGAAAAATATGCAGCAAGCAGAGTCTACTGTCCATTGGTACATCTTGTTCAATCAAGCGAGAAATGAGCCCAGTGACCTCTTTCCAAAAAATTTGAAGTTCTGTACATTGCCACATACAATGGAAAAGAGTGCCTCTATCTGTATTGCATTTAACACAAGTATCAGGGGTATTCGGATTGAAATGGTTCAGTTTCACAGGAGTGATATATGTTCTAAATAACCATTTATATTGTAATAATCTAAACCTTGTATTGATAGTTTGTGTTTGTGCCAATAGGCATGAGTCATTCCATTCATCCTCAGAAATTTCTGCTTGTAGATCAGTTCTCCATGCTTGCAAATAGGAGAGACTACTATCTTTCAAAGATAAGAGTAGAATATTATAGAATTTGGAGAGTAAGCCTCTACTCTGATTGTGGTAGATGGCTATATTCTCTATGGTAGAGAGTGGAGGTTCAGCTGTAGATATCCGCAAGGTATTAACAAAATTTCTAATCTGTAAATACTTAAAAAAGTGCTTTTGTGGCAAACTGTATTTACTTGCCAGTTGTTCAAAAGACATTAAAACTCCCTCATGATAAAGGTCTCCTATTGTATTTATGCCTTTATCCATCCATAATTTAAATCCTCTGTCTGCTCTTCCTGGTTTGAATCTATCATTTCTCCAAATCGGTGACAACCATGAGATCTTGGACACCTCATTTAAAACTTTATGAGAATGATGCCAAACTGATATTGTATTCTTAAGAAAAGGGTTTTTTGTGTTTTTTAATAATTGTTTAGGTTCAGCTGAGTAAAGGTAGGATTTTAGAGGTAATGGTAATGAGTTGTTCTCTATTTGTACCCAAGATGGTGTGTTATTAATAGAAAAGTAACCAGTAGCAGCACAAAGCTGGGCAGCCCAGTAATAGAGTTTAATATTCGGCATTCTAATCCCCCCCCGGTCATAGGGCAGATAAAGAAGAGAGAGGCGTAGTCTGGGGCGCTTATTATTCCATATAAATCTAGTGAAAGTTTTATCCAAAGAGGAGAAAAAGGAAGCTGGCACATACAAAGGAATAGACTGGAAGAGGTATAAAAATTTTGGGAGAATAGACATTTTAATAATATTAATTCGGCCAATCATTGAAATTGGCATCTCTCCCCATTTTTCTAGAGATCCTGATATTTTTTGCACTAAAGGATCATAATTAATAGAAACTATTTTCTCTATATTTGGCACAATCTGAATTCCTAAGTATTTGAATCCTTCATATGTACATGTGAACTGTGTTTGTATTGGAGGGTTATTTCTATTCAGCAATAATAAAGAGCTTTTTTTTAAATTAACTTTATATCCTGAGAACTCCCCGAATTCTCTCAGAATTTTATTCACTTCCTGAGTCGACTTCTCTAGGTTAGTTATAGGCAAAACAATATCATCTGCAAAAAGGGATATTCGATGCTCTACCTCTCCTATTTGAATCCCAGTGATTTCAGGGGACTCACGTATTTTCATAGCTAGTGGTTCAATGGCAAACAAGAAAAGAAGGGGGGACAATGGGCATCCCTGTCGTGTCGATCTGCAGAGATTTATACTCCTTGATAACTGACTGTAACCCCAAAATTACACTACATACGGTCCGCTCCGCTCCGCAGGTCGCAGCTGAGCGTCTCAAACTCCAATTTCCACTACCTCCGCTCAGCTCAGGTCCGCCTGCATGCGCCGCTCCTAGACGCATGCGCGGGATTTGCGGGATCGCGCGATAAATCAAGTGATAAATAAGTAAGTCAGAACAAAACAATTCATTCGGTGGAAGAAGGAGAACAACAGTAGAGACTGCTGCCTTGATCTTCTCTCGTAAATGAGCGACAGGACATGGTTTGAGCAACAGGAAGTGATGTATTACATTTCAGAATAAAATACTTTATTTATTTATTTATTTCTTGTATTGCGTTTGTAGGCGTAGTCATAAATGATAGTTTGACAGCATTTTTGTACAAATAAATCCGTATAGAGCTAGGATTAAGTCCGCCCGTGGTGATTTTATTTTGTAAATACGGAAGTTGTGCTCGTTCCTTTTCCTGTTGGTGCGACGTAATCTTCAAAAGTTGACTCCGGCACAGCTCCGGCGTCCGGCAGAAATAGAAAAATTTCTAATTTTGACGGACTGCCGTCCGCTCTCCGCAGCTCGCCGCCGCCGTGCGGAGCCAGTGTAAATTCTGTCATTGATTATAATGGGTGCGTATTTGCTGCGGAGGTCGGACCGGAGCGGGGCGGATCCGCAACGCGTGTGGTGTAATTTTGGCGTTAGTTACCACTTTAGCTATTGGTTCCGTGTACAATAATTTAATCCACTTTAAGTATTTTTCTCCCAGGCCAAATCGCTTAAGAATATCAAAGAGATAATCCCATTCAATCCTATCAAAAGCTTTTTCTGCATCTAATGACAGAAAAGCATGGTCCATAGCGAACTGCTTTTCATAGAGCTTTGAGTTGCTCCCGGTAGGACTGGAAAGCACCTTGCATGGTAGTCTGCCGCCACCGGTTTATGAATGTGTGTAGCATTCAATATATGTGTAGCACTTTGAGATTTTCAGTAATGAAAAGTGCGTTATAAATTGAATTAATTATTATTATTATTATTATATAGTATATTAAGTAATCGACGAGTGTTGTGGAAAGCTTGGCGGCCAATAACGAATCCATTTTGATCATTTGAGATTAGATTAGGGATATGTGTTTCAATCCTTCGAGCCAAGACTTTGCACAGAATTTTTGTGTCACATGACATTAGGGAAATGGGTCTATATGAGCCCATGTCCGTTGGAGATTTACCTGGCTTTAACAGAAGAGAAATGGTTGCCAATCGTAATGATGGGGGCAGAATGCCTTTTTCATAAGACTCATTGAATGCTTCAAGTAAATGTGGCAGTAATTTGTCTGAAAATTTCTTGTAAAGCTCAATTGGTAGGCCATCAGGGCCAGGGGCTTTACCCGAATTCATTTGGCTAAGAGCTATTTTAAGTTCTTGAATACTCAGTTTTTCATCCAGATTATTCTTACTATCCTCTGATAAAGTTGGAAATAAGAGCTGGTCCAGGAACTGCTTCTGTTTATTTGGGTTATCTGGGTATTGGGATTTATACAGATTTTCATAATACTTTGTAAAAGCCTCATTTATGTCTTTTGGATCCACCAGATACTCACCGTCATCCAGTATGATTGAGTTAATGGCCCTGTTTGTCTGTAGTTTTTTAAGTCTCCAAGCTAAGAGTTTGCCTGCTTTTTCACCCTGATCATAATATGATTGTTTTAACCACAGTAAATTATTTGCTATTTTATTGGTAGTGAGCTCAACATACTCTGATTTTAATAACAGAAGTCTCTTATCCTTATCAGCGTCGCTGCCATGATACATTTGCTCTTGCAATTCTTTGATTTGTTTTTCAATGTTTTTTAATTTGTTTAAATGTATTTTTGATTTATACCTAGTGTAACTCATAATTTCCCCCCTTATATAGGCTTTGAATGCTTCCCATTTTATTGATGCACTAGTTTGGTTTGTATTAAAGTTAAAGTATTCAGTTATTCTCTCTTTAAGAAAACCCTCAAACTCCTCCGATTCAAGCCATTTAGTCTGAAATCGAAATTGAATCGAGGGCCGGCAATAATTAGGTAATTTTATTGATAAATTAATTGGAGCGTGGTCAGAAAGTAAAATAGCCTCATACCAACAGTTTTGGACCATAGATAGCAGGCCTGAGGAGATCAGAAAAAAGTCTATTCGCGAATAAGTCTTAAAGGTACTTGAAAAGCAAGAGTACTCTGTTTTTTTTTTGGATAAAGTTGTCTCCAAATCTCCACTAGGTTAAGATCCTTTATATATTTCTCAATAGTTTTCCTGGCTTGTTGGTGGCATATGGCTGAATTTTTTGAACGGTCTAATGTAGGGCTTAAGGCACAATTGAAATCTCCCCCGATTATAAACATACCGTTATAGCCTGAAGTAGTTAAAAAAAATCTTGGTAAAAAACAGGATCGTCCCCGTTAGGGGCATATAAACATACCAAATTGACCAGTGTAGATATTATTATGCCACTGAGTATAATAAATCTCCCTGATAGGTCAGAGTATTTATCCCTTAGTTGAAATGGGACTGATTTATGAATCAGTATTATAACTCCCCTAGCATGGGTTGTAAAACTAGAAGAGAATACCTGACCAGGCCATCTAGATCTAATTTTATTCACATCCTTTTCCACCAAATGTGTCTCTTGCAAGAAACATATTGTAGTCTTCATCTGTTTTATTCTGCCCAGCACCTGTTTGAGTTTGACCATTTTGTTTAGACCTCTGACATTCCAACTAGATATGTTCACCGTAGAACAATCAGACATAAATCATATAGTTGAAAATATACACAAAAAACAGAAATTGACCCCTTCTCATTCTCACATTCAGGTCATGTAAAATCAACAACATTAAATTGTCCAGAGTGAGCCCAACATCCCAAAACCCCCCACATTTCCCCAAACGAAATGTGTTAACCCCTTTTAAACCTTGAACTTGGGTTATGTAAACGTTGCATCCATCAAGTGGGTAACGTGAAAGTCTGTACATCCAAGAACGGTCATGTGTAGGTGGGCTAATAGGTGAAAAAAGTAAGCTTCTGGCCAAAATATAAGAGTTAACGCTGTATTTAACAGAGGTGTAGTGAAGAACTATTAACAGCAATGTTTACGCTACCTCATACAGAAATAAAATATTTTGAAAAACTCAAATACGTTTTAGGTTTCATGCCTACAAATTTTGGCAGTAAAATAATATTTAACAGATATCTATAGGTGTAATGAAAAACTTAGCAGCAATGTTTATACTACCTCATACAGAAATAAAAAAATTAATAAAACTCAGGAAACTCAATATCTAATGTTATAAAGTTAAAAAACTCATTTTCAAAAGTTTCTGATTATTCTATAAACTGGACAAAATCTACAGTTCTTCCAATAAATTGCGTGTTTAATAATTCTCTTAATGAAAGACTACAATCAGGTAACATTAAATATTTAGGTGTTAATATCTCTCCTAAATTGGAGGATTTAATAAAATTAAATCATATCCCACTATTAAAGAAAATTGAAGACGATCTTACTAGATGGAGATCTCTACCCATATCACTTATGGGAAGAGTTGCCTCAGTAAAAATGATGGTGCTGCCGAGAATAAATTATTTATTCTCAATGATTCCAAATAAACCTTCAACTGAATGGTTTAAGTCCCTGGACTCTTCTATATCTAAATTCCTTTGGAAAAATAAAACTCCACGTATTAGTTTAAAAACATTACAGAAATCTAAAGATACCGGAGGATTAGAACTTCCAAACTTTTATTACTACTATTTAGCCAACAGGTTACAATATATATCAAAGTGGTTAAAACCGAATGCACTAGATGAAACTTGGATAGATATAGAACAAACTTTATGTAATAATATTAGGATTTCAGATCTACCATTTATCAGTACAGATTTAAAAAGACATGTCTGCTTTAAGAGCATCAATATTAGCTCATCTCTGACAGCATGGTGGGAGTATCTGAAAATGACAAAGTCTTCACTACTCCCATGTAGACATACACCTCTCTGGAACAATCCTGACATTCAACAAGAAAATAATATGTTAAATTTCCCAGGTTGGAGAATGAAAGGTATTGAATGTCTGGAACACATATTTGAGGGTATAGACTTTATTCCATTTAATAAATTAATAATACAATATGACATTGATAATAAATATTTCCTACAATACCAACAAATTAAGTCAATTGTAAAAAAGAAATTTAAGCTTAATAAAACATTGTTGGAAACACCAAAATATTTTGAAAAACTCAAATACGTTTTAGGTTTCATGCCTACAAATTTTGGCAGTAAAATAATATTTAACAGATATCTATAGGTGTAATGAAAAACTTAGCAGCAATGTTTATACTACCTCATACAGAAATAAAAAAATTAATAAAATAAAAACATTTAGTAAAACTCAAATATTTTTTATGTTTCATACCTACAAATTTTGGTAGTAAAATAATATTTAACAGATATCTGGAGGTGTAATGAAAAACTATTAGCAGAAATGTTTATGCTACCTCATACAGAAATAAAACATTTTGGAGAGAGAAAAAAAAACTGAAATACTTTGTAGGTTTCATGCCTACAAATTTTGGCAGTAAAATAATATTTAACAGATATCTAGAGGTGTAATGAAAAACTATTAGCAGCAATGTTTACGCTATACCTCATACAAAAATAAAACATTTTGTAAAACTTAAATACTTTTTAGGTTTCATGCCTATAAATTTTGGCAGAAAAATAGTATTTAATAGATAGGCCTATCTAGAGGTGTAATGAAAAACTATTAGCAGCAATATTTATACTACCTCATACAGAAAAAAAAAACATTTTGTAAAACTCAAGTACTTTTTAGGTTTCATTCCTACAAATTTTGGCAGTAAAATAATTTTAACTTACTATAATGTCCACTGTTTGGCCAAGCTGTGCTCCTCGTTGCCAAAAGTTCACCGTCGCTCCACAGCAAAAACGACAAAAGAAAAAAGGCGACCAATAAAGATATGTCCCGAAGTCTATGAGTTTATTCCATCAATATATTTTTCAGCTTCCTCCACGGATTTGAAGATCCTGCGCTTGTCACCATGCGTAATAATCAGATGGGCTGGATACAGAATGCCGTACCGGATTTTGAGGGCATGAAGTCGGGTTTTCACTTCATCAAAGCGCCGCTGTAGCTTGCGCGTCTTGGTCGAGAGGTCCGGATAAAAGGAAATCCGGCGTCCCTCATAATGCAGCTCCTTCATTTTTCTGACGGATTTCAGGGTTTTTTCCCGGTCGCAATCGTTCAAAAACTTAATTATGACAACCCTTGGGACTGCAGATCTGTTAGGAGGCCCGATCCTGTGGGCTCTCTCCACAAAACTGGACACGGTGAAGCTTTCTCCCAGAGCCTCCGGCAACCATTTCTCCAGAAAATCACACAGATCCGATCCCTTGGCTCTCTCAGGTAACCCAATCAGTGTCACGATTCGGTTTCGATGAAGCACGCAGACCCAGAATGCAGGCGAACAGGACTCAGAGACAAAGTGTAAAATAAATAATAAACATTTTAATAATCAAAACAATAAAACTGACGGTGCAGTAACTTACAAAAACAAGGGGAAAACGAGTAGTGGCTCCACCAGACTTCAGGGAGGTATGATTATGACCCGGCGAGGAACAAATGAAATGAGAGGGCTTTTATACTATGAGGGAGAGTGAGTAAATGAGAGCAGCTTGGCAGGTGGCTGATGACAACAGGTGAAAGTGATTAGGGATGCAGACTGGAACTGAGGAGTGAGTGAAAACAGAAAAAACATGACAGGCGCAGAGCCTGACAGGCGCAGAGCATGACAGAACCCCCCCTCAAGGGTGGCACCCGACACCCCCAAGAAGGGCCCCCCACAAGAACAAGGGCGGGCGGAGGGAGGCAACAGGCAGGACGGCGGGCCAACATCAGCCAGATCCGGGGGACGCCCAGGAGGACGCCCATCACCACCAGCCCGATCTGGAGGACGTCCAGGAGGCCGCCCATCACCACCAGCCCGATCCGGAGGACGTCCAGGAGGCCGCCCATCACCACCAGCCCGATCCGGAGGACGTCCAGGAGGCCGTCCATAATGCGGCAGCACGTCAGGCGGGCGACCAGAGTACCGTCCAGCAAGAAACACAACCCCAAGGAAAGGGATGGCTGGGACACCACAGTCGGTCGGCACACCTTCTTCGTCGGCCGGAACACAGTCGTCGGCCGGAACACATTCGTCGGCCGGAACACAGTCGTCGGCCGGAACACAGTCGTCGGCCGGAACACAGTCGTCGGCCGGAACACAGTCGTCGGCCGGAACACAGTCGTCGGCCGGAACACAGTCGTCGGCCGGAACACAGTCGTCGGCCGGCACTCTGCCATCGTCGTCGTCAGGACCCCCGTCGTTGGGCGCCGAGATGTCGTTGGGCGCCGAGGCGGGCGATAAGACGTCGTCGGGCGCCGAGGCGGGCGATAAGACGTCTGCGGCGCTGGGACCCTCTGTCGAGGACGAGACGTCTGCGTTGTTGGGGACCACGTCGTCAGGACCCTCTGAGACGTCGTTGGGGACCTCGTCGTCAGGACCCTCTGAGACGTCGTTGGGGACCTCGTCGTCAGGACCCTCTGAGACGTCGTTGGGGACCTCGTCGTCAGGACCCTCTGAGACGTCGTTGGGGACCTCGTCGTCAGGACCCTCTGAGACGTCGTTGGGGACCTCGTCGTCAGGACCCTCTGAGACGTTGTTGGGGACCTCGTCGTCAGGACCCTCTGAGACGTCGTTGGGGACCACGTCGTCTTCTTCGGTCGGCGAGACGTCTGCTTTGTCGAGACCCTCTGAGACGTCGTCTGCTTCGTCGAGACCCTCTGAGACATCGTCGAGACCCTTTGTGTTGTCGTCTGCTTTGTCGAGACCCTCTGAGACGTCGTCTGCTTCATCGAGACCCTCTGAGACGTTGTCTGCTTCGTTGAGACCCTCTGAGACGTCGTGGGGACTCTGAGACGTTGTGGGGACCCTCTGAGACATCATGGGGACCCTCATCGTGGGGACCCTCTGAGACGTCGTGGGGACCCTCTTCGTGAGGACCCTCGTCGTGGGGACCCTCTGAGATGTCGTGGGGACCCTCGTCGTGGGGACCCTCCGAGACGTCGTGGGGACCCTCTTCATCGGGACCCTCGTCGTGGGGACCCTCTGAGACGTCGTGGGGACCCTCTTCGTCGGGACCCTCGTCGTGGGGACCCTCGTCGTGGGGACCCTCTGAGACGTCGTGGGGACCCTCGTCGTGGGGACCTTCTGAGACGTCATGGGGACCCTCTGAGACGTCGTGGGGACCCTCTTCGTGGGGACCCTCTGAGACGTCGTTGGGACCCTCTGAGACATCGTGGGGACCCTCTGAGACGTCGTGGGGCACCGTCGAGACTGCAGGTTCTGGACCAGCTGAGGCTGCAGGTTCTGGACCAGCTGAGGCTGCAGGTTCTGGACCAGCTGAGACTGCAGGTTCTGGACCAGCTGAGACTGCAGGTCCTGGACCAGCTGAGACTGCAGGTCCTGGACCAGCTGAGACTACAGGTCCTGGACCAGTCCAGGAGGTGCTGGCATGTGAAGCTGCTGCTGGGCTCAGATGTTCAGCTGTGGGTGGAGGGGTGAGAGCTGCAGCTGTCTGTGAGCTCTCACGTTCAGCTGCTGTGGGACGTTCAGCTGCTGTGGGACGTTCAGCTGCTGTGGGACTTTCAGCTGCTGTGGGACGTTCAGCTGCTGTGGGACGTTCTGCTGCTGGGGACATTCAGCTGCTGTGGGACGTTCAGCTGCTATGGGTGAGCTCAGAAAAGGACTTGATGAAGATGGGGAGCTATGATCAGCAGCTGGTGAGTTGGGAGGCGGACCTGGCTGAACGCGAGCGAGCAGCAGCGAGCGTAACACATAGCTCTCCTTCCACGCCTGCTCGAACAGCTGCCACGTCCCCGGCGAGTCGTCTTCATTGTTAGATCCAGTATATGAGGAAATGATGTCCTCTGCTGCGATTAATCTGCTCTACCAATCACTGGAGCTGCAGACGTCCTCTCCCCTCAAGGCAGGTGCGCAAGGGCGTGTGACTTCCACGCTCCCAGCAACAGGAGCGCATGGGCGCGCAGCCTCCTCCGTCAGCTCCAGTCTCCCCTCAGTCCTGTCAGAACCGCTGTCAGCACATGGGCTGACACCCCCCCCCCCTTTGAAAATTTCCCCGGCTTTTCTGACAGCCGGCGTGGAGAGTTTGACGGTGGGCGGGGCTGGAACCCGGAAATGTCCACTCGTTCAGTCCGGCGGTGACGTGGACTGAGAGTCGGTACCGGATCCATCCAAAACCCAACTGGGTCAGAGTCCTCGTCCGAGTCGGACCACATCGAACCGAGTGTTGGAACGGAGGGGGAAGACGGCCAAAGAGCTGCGCGGCCGCCTCTGAGCTTCCTCCGCTCTTCCTCCTCGACCAGAAGCGGGGATGAGAGAATCTCCGTTTCCGAGCTGTAGTCCCCCCAGCCGGTCTCTGCATGAACCCCGTACATGTGAATGACGGTCGGCTCATCCTGTCCTGGGGCCGCGTCTGTCAGTCGCTGAGCGGGTCTGCTGTTCCGCCTGCGGGTCCTGCGTTTTCGTGATGGCCGGGTCATACTGTCACAATTCGGTTCCGGTGAAGCACGCAGACCCAGAATGCAGACGAACAGGACTCAGAGACAAAGTGTAAAATAATAAACACTTTAATAATCAAAACAATAAAACTGACGGTGCAGTAACTTACAAAAACAAGGGGAAAACGAGTAGTGGCTCCACCAGACTTCAGGGAGGTATGATTATGACCCGGCGAGGAACAAATGAAATGAGAGGGCTTTTATACTATGAGGGAGAGTGAGTAAATGAGAGCAGCTTGGCAGGTGGCTGATGACAACAGGTGAAAGTGATTAGGGATGCAGACTGGAACTGAGGAGTGAGTGAAAACAGAAAAAACATGACCGGCGCAGAGCCTGACAGGCGCAGAGCATGACAATCAGTCTCAAATTGGAGCGCCTTGCTCTGTCCTCCTGCTCCGCAGCTCTGTCACTTAGCACTTCCACTGTTTTCTCCAGAGACTTAACTTTATTTTGAAGGGCAGTAACGTCGTCCTCTGTTTGTGAAATACGAACTTCTGCTCCTCCAATTCTTTCAGAGAGCGACTCTATATCCCCCTTGATATCCTTAATCGCTCGCATCATGTCCGTAGATTTTTTATTCATATCCTCTTTCAGTGAGCTGATTGCTTCAAGAATATCTCGATTTGTCAGAGGATTTGTCGGAGTATTTGTCGGAGGCTCCTGTTCCTTCTCCATGTGGCTCCGCGTTGCCACACCCATGCCGGTCCTGGTCTCACCGGCCCCGGCTTAGTCAGCCTCGCTCTCCTGTGAAACCGTTTTAGCGGACACTTGGCCAGATTTGGCACTTTTCGGTGGCATGAGTCCAAGTAAACGTTTTGCATTAACAAAACAAGCGAAGTTATGACTATTGGCCCAGCTTACGGATTAATTTAAAGGATTCAGCAGCGAGCCACCTGCACAAGCGTCTGTTGACTGTGATGTCATAACCGGAAGTCCAGAAGACTATGTTTTGAAGAAGCTGGAGATGTTTTTAACAGCCTGTGGTGGCAGAGGCCATCTTCTGTGCCGTGGTCTGCTGCGGGAGCATTACAGGTGCCAGGCATGCCGGCTTGATAAACTCCTTAAAAACACTGGAAACATCATCTGACAATACATAGAGACGTTTGAGTTGGTATGAGCTCTGCTGCCACAGAGACCGCTACAGGAAATTATTCTATCATTTACAATTTCACTTCATATCAGCTTGTCTCAGATGAACACCAGTAAACTTCTGCCTGCACACAACTACTGTAAAAACTTTGTTCTGCCATCACTAGGCCTGTCGCAATAAACAATAAATTAATTAATCGCATGATACAACGAGTCTGCGTACCGACAGGAGGTGGAACAACTGATGTCCTGGTGCAGCCTGAACAAACTGGAGCTGAACACACTGAAGACAGTAGAGATGAGAGTGGACTTCAGGAGACACCCCCCAGAACTGCTGCCCCTCAAAATCTTCAACAGCCCCGTGTCTACGGTAGAGTCCTTCAGGTTCCTGGGAACCACCATCTCACATGACCTGAAGTGGGAGCACAACATCACCTCCATCCTCAAAAAGGCCCAGCAGAGACTGTACTTCCTACGCCAGTTGAGGAAGCTGGACCTGCCTCAGGAGCTGCTGATCCAGTTCTACACTGCAGTCATTGAGTCCATCCTGTGTACATCCATCACAGTCTGGTTTGGAGCAGCCACAAGGCAGGACAGGAACAGGCTGCAGCGAACAGTGAGGACAGCTGAGAAAGTCATTGGGGCTTCACTGCCCTCCATTCAGGACTTGTACCACGCAAGAACCAGGAAACGGGCTGGAAAAATCATCACAGACTCCACACACCCGGGTCACAACATGTTCCAACTCCTCCCGTCTGGCAGACGCTACAGATCTGTGTCCACTAAGACTGTCAGACACAAAAACAGTTTCTTCCCCCAGGCCATCACCATCATCAACAGCTGATCATCAGACATCCATCAGCGTGACCCCCAACCCATTCACAACCCCCATGTGATGTGAATCCTTATGTATTTTGTGTATTATTTGTACGTTTTTTTTATTTTTATGTAAAGTATCTGTATAGTTTTTAGCATTTTTAGAGAGTCACTTTCTAGAGAGACACAAACAGCCGGAAACAAATACCTTGTGTGTGTCAACATACTTGGCCAATAAACCTGATTCTGATTCTGATAAATGGAAATTATCTACCTCATTTTCATTTATCAGCTTTATCATTTCTTCGTGTCTCTCTCGTTCTACTGAAGACACTGGATGAAAAAAGGCTCAACTCCGGTGTTCTTCACTGACTCCTCCCTTTCTCTTCTCTCTTTAAAATCTGTTTTAACCGTCCCAAATCACATTTTTGGATAATTAAAATCACCTAAGCTACGAGCTAAGCTAACAGGCCGACCTCGTGAAAAAAAACCTCTGTTTTGTCGAAGCTACAAAATTCACGGTTGAAACCCATGCCTTCATGTAAAAAGTTTTTTCTCTGCAAACAGAAGCTGAAAAATTGTTTAATGATTTCTTTATTTATTTAAAGAGCGACTAAACCCAAATTTATGTTTTTTTAGCTGATAAACTCCCTAGAATGTGTATAAAAAGTTTCAGAGCACTATTTCTGTGTAAATTTTCATGTATTTGTGCGTATTAGTTAAAATCGGCAATATTTGGTCTAAAAACGTGTTCACGGTAGCCCTATGGGTTGAACAGAAGTTATTGCACGTTAATTTTACTATTAGCTCAATTTCTCTGTTGTGACATGTCTGCTACGTTGTGACGTCACATCGTCTCCTGCCTTAATATAAAAGTGGAGCCACTCCCCCGAGAAGGTCACTCCCCCTCCAGAGTTCAGGGGTTGGATTAGCGATTAGCAACATAGCATTAGCATTGATGAGTGAAGCTGTTCCAAGAATAGCTCTTCAAACTGATGTTCACCCACCCTTACACCATCAGGGTACAATCCGTTTGGAGGTGAGTACCATTTTACACCTTTCATTCCATAATTTATCTTTTGAGTATATGACGTGTTTCTTCATGTGCTGTGTGTTTGCGACCTGCAGCTTTGCTTCGTGGCCCCACATGGGTCGTGGCGTTTTTATCTGTTGCTGATCAACGTTAGTTCTGTTCCCCCCTGAGAATCTGTTCCCCCTGTGTCGGGATCCGACCGTGAGGCGCATCTGAGTTCTGAAACGAGTCCACACTATCGTGTCACAGTTATAGCTCATTTTAATCGACAGCTCCTGGTGATAAATAAATAAATAAATATAAAACCTCCACTAAATAAATAAACCTGGTCTAGAGTGTGGGGTGTAGACTAACTGTACAGGTTTTTTATTTATTTATCTCCGACAGAATCTAGTCTGACAAATACAAAGTATCAGCCACCAACACATCATATATAGCCTATTTATAATTTTTATTACTAATATAGAAGGCTGGAAGCAGCTGATAGAGGACAAGAAAACTTCCTGCAAAGATAAGTGTAGGCTTTGTGGTAGGCTAAATCTCATTCAAATTAAAAATATGACTGGAGAAAAATTATTTCTAGCTGCTATTTTTTGATAGTTAATGTCTGGGTTTTTGTTGTTGTTTTTTCATTATTTGAGAGAAAGGGTGCACGCTCCCGACACAGGGGGAACAGATTCTCACGGGGGAACAGAAATTCGCACAGCACCTGCGTTCTTTTGTTGCAAATAATGTTGTGGATCAAGGTACTGTATTTGTAAAATAATAATAATAATCTGTGCAGCAGTATTTATTTTGCACTGGGTCATCTGTTTGACAGGTCAACAAAGTGATAGAACAGTAATGTTTTTATAAGGTGATTAAAAATGTGTTGTTGTTTTTTAGCTCCATATGAGGCGTTCCACATCCAGGGAATCTGAGCCGTGCAGCAGTCCCAAACACTCGAGACCACCTTCAGGATGCTCCACCCGCAGGATGGTCCACCTGCCATCCACAAACAAACACCAAGGTCTCAGCTGCACCCAACATTGTCGTGGATGGAGGTCTCAAGAGATGACGCAGCTCTGGCCGAGACTCTGCATCATCTTCCGCTGAATTTGAAATACATGTCACACATTTGGCACTTCCCATCTGGTTCTGTGAACTTCTTTTAGAATAGGATACCCTTTATGTAAATAACTATGTGCTTGTGTTAAATTATTATTTGTTTTCTTCTAACCCTGTGTGGACTGGGCACCTGGGTGGTCTGTAACACAGGTGTACACACCCACCTGTTCACATCTGGCCATAACCTATGTCAGAAAGGGATTTTTTTATAAGTCATAAATTCAAGTACAGGAAACTTTTAAATTTTAACGTTTAAAAATTTATGCTTCCTATAACTTTTTTAATAATGTCCAATTTGGATTACTCTAATTGATTATTGCACTTTGTTTCTTTTGTTTTACAATATTTAATATTTGCACACCTGAAACAATTATAATTTATATTAAATTTAAACATTACTTTGTAAAAATTGATGATGTAAACATGTTTATTAAATGTTTGTTTAAATTATGCATGCATCTGAGAGAAATGCAATTTCAATCCTGTGTATGTTCTGTACATATTGCAGTTTGGACAATAAAGTTGACTTTTAAATTTGACTTTGATGCATGACTTGGAAATGTATTTATCAATACAGAGGTCTGTAAAGAAAGAAATTGATTACAAAAACTAGTTGTTTATGATTCATTTTATTAACAGTAAGTTAATTCAAAACAACAAAAGTTTCTGTGTCGTGTCACACGGGGGACACCACCTCCAGCTCGTCTGTATGGATGCAGTGGACAGAAGAGAAAGCAGTCCCAACCACCTTCAAGATGCTGCACCTGCCAGCCACAAACAAACACCAGGGTCTCTGGCCGAGACTCTGCATCATCATGGGATCGTCTTACTCTGCGTGGCTGCTGCATGGGTGCTTGAGTCATCACAGTTCTCTGAAAAAAACATTTGAAAGGATACAGTATTGTTAAATTCATTGCAATTTGTTTGGTTTGCATTGAAAAAATATAATTTCTCATAAATCTTACCAGCTGTTAAACATATACTGTATGCACGTCCTAACAAATATATCATAAAAGCTTATAGAATGTTTCTAAACACGGATCTTTGGAAAACAAATAAAATATTTTACCACTGTTTAGTGCTAATTTATAGTCAATTCAAAAAACAACGTGTGTTCAGTTCTAGGTTGCATATTAAAATTAAGCCAAAACGTCAAAAAAACGAGGGTAGATGAAATCAATATTTTAAAATAAAATATATTATGAAACGTTACTTTTGTAATGTGCTAAGTAATAAGATGTGGTGAATTAAAGTCACTGCAGCTGGACTACAACTCCGTTGTGATCCAAACAAAGACAAAAACACAACCGTACACCTCATGCCATGCAGCTAAACACAGGTTTTTCATGTGTTCAGAAGCATACGCTTAAGCTGTGTGTGATTAAATACACGCAACAACATTTTAGAACTGTTATTTTAGTACAAGTTTAGGCATTTACTTACTGAAGACGCGACTATCCGCCATTTTGAAATCTAAACTTGGGGAGGGGTGAGAGTTCACCACTAGAGGGGGCGTGAACACAGGACAACCCACAACCTCCTCCCCTGCTTGACTCTCTACACGCCCATTTTGAGAGAAATTTTGAAAATGGCCTGGGGGAGGAGTTACCGTCTCAACCTGGGTTTAGTCTGTCTTTAAAGCTTTGTGTGACAAATGCTATGCTAAAGAGCTCAATCCACACCGAGTGTCCACCAATTTGAGAACTGAAAAACTGGAACAAGAGACTAGGTGCATGTACACTGTGAGAGACATAATCTAAAAAAAATAATCCGCAAATCACAATGTATGATTTTTTTTAAATAATTTATTTGTGTTACTGCTGCAAATACTGTAAGTATTTGAACACCTGTGAAAATCAATGTTAATATTTGGTACAGTAGCCTTTGTTTGCAGTTACAGAGGTCAAAGATTTCCTGTAGTTTTTCACCAGGTTTGCACAAACTGCAGCAGCAGGATTTTGGCCCATTCCTCCACACCGATCTTCTCTAGATAAGCCAGGTTTCTGGGCTGTTGCTGAGAAACATGGAGTTTGTGCTCCATCCAAAGATTTTCTATAGGGTTTAGGTTTGGAGACTGGCTAGGCCACTCCAGAACTTTGATATGCTTCTTACGGAGCCACTCTTTGGTTCTCCTGGCTGTGTGCTTTGGGTCATTGACATGTTGGAAGACCCAGCCATGACCCATCTTCAATGCTCTAACTGAGGGAAGGAGGTTGTTCCCCAAAATCTCACAATACATGGCCCTGGTCATCCTCTCCTTGATACAGCGCAGTCGTCCTGTCCCATGTGCAGAAAAATACCCCAAAGCATGATGCTTCCACCCCCATGCTTCACAGTAGGGATGGTGTTTTTGGGATGGTACTCATCATTCTTCGTCCTCCAAACACAGCAAGTGGAATTAAGACCAAAAAGTTCTATTTTGGTTTCATCTGACTACATAACTTTCTCCCATGACTCCTCTGGATCATCCAAATGGTCATGGGCAAACTTAAGACGGGCCTGGACGTGTGCTGATTTAAGCAGGGGAACCTTCCGTGCCATGCATGATTTTAAACTATGACGTAGTGTATTATCCACAGTAACCTTGGAAACAGTGGTGCCAGCTCTCTTCAGGTCATTGACCAGCTCCTCCCATGTACCAGCTCCTCCCGTGTAGTTCTGGGCTGAAATCTAATCTAAACGACCCTAAAAGATTCTGGAAAACCATCAAATCTCTCTCAGGCACCCCCCAATCTTCTGACCTCCCATCACAACTTCTTGTTAACTCTGTTCCTGTGTCAAATAAGCATGAGTTCCTGAACTGTTTCAACAAACATTTTGTTGCTTCTAGTTCATTATTTGACACAGTTACTAATGGAAAATCAGCCACTTCATCTAATACCCAAACTTCTACAAATCAGATCCGTCCTACAAGTCAATCCTCAGTTAATCACACCTTCTCTTTTTCTCCGTTCTCAGTCAGTGAGGTAAATACCGTAAACTGTTCAAAGGTCTTGATCGTAAAAAATCT
>JBBPBX010056161.1:0-22862 GCA_038048925.1 Garcialebias charrua
TTAAGTCCAACGCCTTAACCACTCGGCCATCCTGGTTGTGGTTACTATTGTTTTGTGTTTGATGATGTAATTGGGGAAGCAAACTATCAAGTCAGTTTGTAGTTTCCAATTTAAAAATGACATTGCTGCATTGAAGGACTATCATCTCTTCTGATTTGTCTGATTGTTGCTTCTACGCCTCTCAGCTTCATGCCACACTCGTGAACTGTCACTTCCTAAAATTCACAAGATGCAGAAAGACAAATAGAGGTGTAAAACTTTGGTTTTCTTTGTATTTCACTTGGATTGTAGAAAATGTGATCCCATTGACTTGTTCCATCTGCCTAAATTTGTTCATGACCACCTTTTCTGCTTCTTTTGTTACAAGCAACGGTATTTTCACTAGTCTGTACGTGCTAACATCAAGGATACATTCTGTATTGGTTTGGTCAGGAATGACAGATGTGTGTTGACAAGCACTTTGAGTGGTTTACTTGGTAATTTACAGGGTAGGGTTGGTGTAGTCAGCTGCCTTTCTGATGTACAATTTCATTAATTTGTATGAGTAGTATTCATGCAACAGTGGTGTGACATGCCTACTGCATATCACTATATTTCATAAGTATAACTATATCACTATATTTTATAAGAAAGTGGTAGCCAGTTGCCTCTCTGATGCACAATTCCATTTGTATGTGAGTAGTCTTCACTGTGCTGGGACATAACTTACTACAGTACTGTATTTTATAAGAAAGTCTTACCAGGAGTGGGCCTTGAACCCACAAGGACATGTGTCCATTGGATCTTAAGTCCAACGCCTTAACCACTCGGCCATCCTGGTTGTCCTTATTGATGTGTTGGATGATGTAATTGGGGAAGCAAACTATCAAGTCAGTTTGTAGTTTCCAATTTAAAAAGGACATTGCTGCATCGAAGGACTGTCACCTCATCTGATTTCCGCTTCCACGCCTCTTCTTCAGCTTTATGCCACCGCTCATTGTGAACTGTCACATCCCAAAATTCACAAGATGAAAAAACACTAGGAAAAGATGTCAAATTTTGGTTTTCTTTGCATTTTACTTGGGTTGTATAAAAAGCAACCCATCAACTTGTATCATAAAGCAGTTGTTGTCAAGTACTTGCAGTGGGTGATTTGGTCCGTTACAGGTTAGGATAGCCAGCTGCCTTTCTAATGCACATTTCTATTAGTTTGTATGTGAGTAGTCTTCATGCAACAGTGTTGGGACATAACTTACTACTATATTTTGAACCTGAGCGTTACCAGGAGTGGGGCTTGAACCCACGAGGACAGGCTTATACTTCCATCAGGTGTTCCAAAAAAGTACTACACTCCAAACAAATCACCAATTCTTCTTAAATTTGACAATTAATTGTTACATTTTGAATAATATTTTCATTTATCACAATAATTTTTGAGACAATCGCCTGGCAAAATTTGGTATTGTGACAGGCCTGGTTATGGTAGCCAGTTGCCTTTCTGCTGTACATTTCCATTTGTGTGTGAGTAGTCTTCACTGTGCTAGGACATGACTTACTCCTGAATTTTATAAGAAAGTCTTACCAGGAGTGGGGCTTGAACCCACGAGGACATGTGTCCATTGGATCTTAAGTCCAACGCCTTAACCACTCGGCCATCCTGGTTGTGGTTACTATTGTTTTGTGTTTGATGATGTAATTGGGGAAGCAAACTATCAAGTCAGTTTGTAGTTTCCAATTTAAAAATGACATTGCTGCATTGAAGGACTATCA
Organism: Garcialebias charrua; assembly: GCA_038048925.1. NCBI lineage: Eukaryota > Metazoa > Chordata > Actinopteri > Cyprinodontiformes > Rivulidae > Garcialebias > Garcialebias charrua. The sequence goes on from JBBPBX010056161.1 coordinate 1,750, forward strand.
TCTCTTCTGATTTGTCTGATTGTTGCTTCTACGCCTCTCAGCTTCATGCCACACTCGTGAACTGTCACTTCCCAAAATTCACAAGATGCAGAAAGACAAATAGAGGTGTAAAACTTTGGTTTTCTTTGTATTTCACTTGGATTGTAGAAAATGTGATCCCATTGACTTGTTCCATCTGCCTAAATTTGTTCATGACCACCTTTTCTGCTTCTTTTGTTACAAGCAACGGTATTTTCACTAGTCTGTACGTGCTAACATCAAGGATACATTCTGTATTGGTTTGGTCAGGAATGACAGATGTGTGTTGACAAGCACTTTGAGTGGTTTACTTGGTAATTTACAGGGTAGGGTTGGTGTAGTCAGCTGCCTTTCTGATGTACAATTTCATTAATTTGTATGAGTAGTATTCATGCAACAGTGGTGTGGTGTGACATGCCTACTGCATTTCACTATATTTCACAAGTATAACTATATCACTATATTTTATAAGAAAGTGGTAGCCAGTTGCCTCTCTGATGCACAATTCCATTTGTATTTGAGTAGTCTTCACTGTGCTGGGACAAAACTTACTACTGTATTTTGTAAGAAAGTCTTACCAGGAGTGGGGCTTGAACCCACAAGGACATGTGTCCATTGGATCTTAAGTCCAACGCCTTAACCACTCGGCCATCCTGGTTGTCCTTATTGATGTGTTGTGTTGGATGATGTAATTGGGGAAGCAAACTATCAAGTCAGTTTGTAGTTTCCAATTTAAAAAGGACATTGCTGCATCGAAGGACTGTCACCTCATCTGATTTCCGCTTCCACGCCTCTTCTTCAGCTTTATGCCACCGCTCATTGTGAACTGTCACATCCCAAAATTCACAAGATGAAAAAACACTAGGAAAAGATGTCAAATTTTGGTTTTCTTTGCATTTTACTTGGGTTGTATAAAAAGCAACCCATCAACTTGTATCATAAAGCAGTTGTTGTCAAGTACTTGCAGTGGGTGATTTGGTCCGTTACAGGTTAGGATAGCCAGCTGCCTTTCTAATGCACATTTCTATTAGTTTGTAAGTGAGTAGTCTTCATGCAACAGTGTTGGGACATAATTTACTACTATACTGTATTTTGAATGCGAGCGTTACCAGGAGTGTCAATGTCAATGTCAATGTCAATTTTATTTATATAGCACATAAAAACAACCGAAGTCGACCAAAGTGCTTTACAGTTAAAATAAATAAATAAATAAAAACAGAGTAAAATGCATCTAGTGCCACTAAACATAATAAAGCTATCGGTAAATACACAACAACAATAAAATCTGCTCAAATTTGATCTCACATTCTGCGAGGATCAAATGCCAAGTAAAAGAGATGAGTCTTAAGTGAAGATTTAAAAGTGTCAACAGTCTGAGCGGTCTTTACTTTCTCAGGTAAACTGTTCCACAGTTTTGGAGCAGCAACCGCAAAAGCCCGATCACCTCTGGATTTCATTCTGGATCTGGGGACATCTAAGAGAAACTGGTTGGTAGACCGGAGTGCTCTTACAGGAGTGTAGATATTAATAAGATCACATAAATATGACGGGGCCAGACCTTTTAAGGAGTGGGGCTTGAACCCACAAGGACAGGCTTATACTTCCATCAGGTGTTCCAAAAAAGTACTACACTCCAAACAAATCACCAATTCTTTTTAAATTTGACAATTAATTGTTACATTTTGAATAATATTTTCATTTATCACAATAATTTTTGAGACAATCGCCTGGCAAAATTTGGTATTGTGACAGGCCTGGTTAGGGTAGCCAGTTGCCTTTCTGCTATACATTTCCATTTGTGTGCAAGTAGTCTTCACTGTGCTAGGACATAACTTAGTACTGAATTTTATAAGAAAGTCTTAACAGGAGTGGGGCTTGAACCCACGAGGACGTATGTCCATTGGATCTTAAGTCCAACGCCTTAACCACTCAGCCATCCTGGTTGTGGTTACTATTGTTTTGTGTTTGATGATGTAATTGGGGAAGCAAACTATCAAGTCAGTTTGTAGTTTCCAATTTAAAAATGACATTGCTGCATTGAAGGACTATCATCTCTTCTGATTTGTCTGATTGTTGCTTCTACGCCTCTCAGCTTCATGCCACACTCGTGAACTGTCACTTCCCAAAATTCACAAGATGCAGAAAGACAAATAGAGGTGTAAAACTTTGGTTTTCTTTGTATTTCACTTGGATTGTAGAAAATGTGATCCCATTGACTTGTTCCATCTGCCTAAATTTGTTCATGACCACATTTTCTGCTTCTTTTGTTACAAGCAACGGTATTTTCACTAGTCTGTACGTGCTAACATCAAGGATACATTCTGTATTTGTTTGGTCAGGAATGACAGATGTGTGTTGACAAGCACTTTGAGTGGTTTACTTGGTAATTTACAAGGTAGGGTTGGTGTAGTCAGCTGTCTTTCTAAAGTACAATTTCATTAATTTGTATGAGTAGTATTCATGCAACAGTGGTGTGACATGACTACTGCATATCACTATATTTCACAAGTATAACTATAGCACTATATTTTATAAGAAAGTGGTAGCCAGTTGCCTTTCTGATGCACAATTCCATTTGTATGTGAGTAGTCTTCACTGTGCTGGGACATAACTTACTACTGTATTTTGTAAGAAAGTCTTACCAGGAGTGGGGCTTGAACCCACGAGGACATGTGTCCATTGGATCTTAAGTCCAACGCCTTAACCACTCGGCCATCCTGGTTGTCATTATTGATGTGTTGTGTTGGATGATGTAATTGGGGAAGCAAACTATCAAGTCAGTTTGTAGTTTCCAATTTAAAAAGGACATTGCTGCATCGAAGGACTGTCACCTCATCTGATTTGTCTGATTTCCGCTTCCACGCCTCTTCTTCAGCTTTATGCCACCGCTCATTGTGAACTGTCACATCCCAAAATTCACAAGATGAAAAAACACTAGGAAAAGATGTCAAATTTTGGTTTTCTTTGCATTTTACTTGGGTTGTATAAAAAGCAACCCATCAACTTGTATCATAAAGCAGTTGTTGTCAAGTACTTGCAGTGGGTGATTTGGTCCGTTACAGGTTAGGATAGCCAGCTGCCTTTCTAATGCACATTTCTATTAGTTTGTATGTGAGTAGTCTTCATGCAACAGTGTTGGGACATAACTTACTACTATATTTTGAACGTGAGCGTTACCAGGAGTGGGGCTTGAACCCACGAGGACAGGCTTATACTTCCATCAGGTGTTCCAAAAAAGTACTACACTCCAAACAAATCACCAATTCTTCTTAAATTTGACAATTAATTGTTACATTTTGAATAATATTTTCATTTATCACAATAATTTTTGAGACAATCGCCTGGCAAAATTTGGTATTGTGACAGGCCTGGTTATGGTAGCCAGTTGCCTTTCTGCTGTACATTTCCATTTGTGTGTGAGTAGTCTTCACTGTGCTAGGACATAACTTACTACTGAATTTTATAAGAAAGTCTTACCAGGAGTGGGGCTTGAACCCACGAGGACATGTGTCCATTGGATCTTAAGTCCAACGCCTTAACCACTCGGCCATCCTGGTTGTGGTTACTATTGTTTTGTGTTTGATGATGTAATTGGGGAAGCAAACTATCAAGTCAGTTTGTAGTTTCCAATTTAAAAATGACATTGCTGCATTGAAGGACTATCACCTCTTCTGATTTGTCTGATTGTTGCTTCTACGCCTCTCAGCTTCATGCCACACTCGTGAACTGTCACTTCCCAAAATTCACAAGATGCAGAAAGACAAATAGAGGTGTAAAACTTTGGTTTTCTTTGTATTTCATAGAAAATGTGATCCCATTGACTTGTTCCATCTGCCTAAATTTGTTCATGACCACATTTTCTGCTTTTTTGTTACAAGCAACGGTATTTTCACTAGTCTGTACGTGCTAACATCAAGGATACATTCTGTATTGGTTTGATCAGGAATGACAGATGTGTGTTGACAAGCACTTTGAGTGGTTTACTTGGTAATTTACAAGGTAGGGTTGAAGTAGTCAGCTGTCTTTCTGATGTACAATTTCATTAATTTGTATGAGTAGTATTCATGCAACAGTGGTGTGACATGACTACTGCATATCACTATATTTCACAAGTATAACTAAATCACTATATTTTATAAGAAAGTGGTAGCCAGTTGCCTTTCTGATGCACAATTCCATTTGTAGGTGAGTAGTCTTCACTGTGCTGGGACATAACTTACTACTGTATTTTATAAGAAAGTCTTACCAGGAGTGGAGCTTGAACCCACGAGGACATGCGTCCATTAGATCTTAAGTCCAACGCCTTAACCACTCGGCCATCCTGGTTGTCCTTATTGATGTGTTGTGTTGGATGATGTAATTGGGGAAGCAAACTATCAAGTCAGTTTGTAGTTTCCAATTTAAAAAGGACATTGCTACATCGAAGGACTGTCACCTCATCTGATTTGTCTGATTTCCGCTTCAACGCCTCTTCTTCAGCTTTATGCCACCGCTCATTGTGAACTGTCACATCCCAAAATTCACAAGATGAAAAAACACTAGGAAAAGATGTCAAATTTTGGTTTTCTTTGCATTTTACTTGGGTTGTATAAAAAGCAACCCATCAACTTGTATCATAAAGCAGTTGTTGTCAAGTACTTGCAGTGGGTGATTTGGTCCGTTACAGGTTAGGATAGCCAGCTGCCTTTCTAATGCACATTTCTATTAGTTTGTATGTGAGTAGTCTTCATGCAACAGTGTTGGGACATAACTTACTACTATATTTTGAACCTGAGCGTTACCAGGAGTGGGGCTTGAACCCACAAGGACAGGCTTATACTTCCATCAGGTGTTCCAAAAAAGTACTACACTCCAAACAAATCACCAATTCTTCTTAAATTTGACAATTAATTGTTACATTTTGAATAATATTTTCATTTATCACAATAATTTTTGAGACAATCGCCTGGCAAAATTTGGTATTGTGACAGGCCTGGTTATGGTAGCCAGTTACCTTTCTGCTATACATTTCCATTTGTGTGTGAGTAGTCTTCACTGTGCTAGGACATAACTTACTACTGAATTTTATAAGAAAGTCTTACCAGGAGTGGGGCTTGAACCCACGAGGACATATGTCCATTGGATCTTAAGTCCAACGCCTTAACCACTCGGCCATCCTGGTTGTGGTTACTATTGTTCTGTGTTTGATGATGTAATTGGGGAAGCAAACTATCAAGTCAGTTTGTAGTTTCCAATTTAAAAATGACATTGCTGCATTGAAGGACTATCATCTCTTCTGATTTGTCTGATTGTTGCTTCTACGCCTCTCAGCTTCATGCCACACTCGTGAACTGTCACTTCCCAAAATTCACAAGATGCAGAAAGACAGAGGTGTAAAACTTTGGTTTTCTTTGTATTTCACTTGGATTGTAGAAAATGTGATCCCATTGACTTGTTCCATCTGCCTAAATTTGTTCATGACCACATTTTCTGCTTCTTTTGTTACAAGCAACGGTATTTTCACTAGTCTGTACGTGCTAACATCAAGGATACATTCTGTATTGGTTTGGTCAGGAATGACAGATGTGTGTTGACAAGCACTTTGAGTGGTTTACTTAGAAATTTACAGGGTAGGGTTGGTGTAGTCAGCTGCCTTTCTGATGTACAATTTCATTAATTTGTATGAGTAGTATTCATGCAACAGTGGTGTGACATGACTACTGCATATCACTATATTTCACAAGTATAACTATATCACTATATTTTATAAGAAAGTGGTAGCCAGTTGCCTTTCTGATGCACAATTCCATTTGTAGGTGAGTAGTCTTCACTGTGCTGGGACATAACTTACTACTGTATTTTGTAAGAAAGTCTTACCAGGAGTGGGGCTTGAACCCACGAGGACATATGTCCATTGGATCTTAAGGCAGTCAAGGGTCTGGCAGAAAGAGCACCCCTTTTATTTAGAAGCAGAAAAATCTGGCTGTCGTCAGCAAAGCAGTGGAAATGAGCACAATGCGTCCTGAAAAAGAAGCCAAGAGGGAGCAAACAGAGGGAAAACAAAAGGGGCCTCAATATTGAACCCTGAAGAACTCCACACACACAGGGGGGGCAGTTCTAACACCACGAAGCTACCTGTCAGATGAATAAATGCAGGTCCAGTATCGCCGGTACTGATACGATAATTTTAAATAATTCCGCAGAATTTTGATGACGTTTAAGTGTTCTGTGATTTTTCCTTTGGATCATTTATTAGTTAAAACCCTGGATAGAAGTAAGCAAAGTTTATAAGTAAATAAAAAAATACTGTATTATAATAAATAAATAAAAATCTGAATTTTTTGGGGCAAGTTGAGACAGTTTGTCTCGTCTTGAGCACTTCATTGCATTGTTGACCTGCGAATGTAGAAAATATTAAAATAAAGTAAACAAGGTAAAGGTTTCCACAGGTAATCTTGTGAGAAAACTGCTCCAGCTGTCTCAGGTTTAAAGATGAAAACTCTCAAAGAGTTCAAGAGTTTTTGTGTCAAAGCTCTGCCTCTTCTTCCTGCTCTCCAACACAGCAGCTCCACCCGCTCTGTCCTCATGTCTCCTTGTTCCTCCTCTTCAGGTGGTGTCACCATCAGGGGCTGGATGTTGGAGCTGATTGGCTTCATTCTCTCTGCACAGACACGTGATTTCTAGATCAGAGTTCAGTTTCACTTCTCAGGAAGAACTCACACAGTCGCTGACTAAAACACAAAATGGCACAGAAAGGAGATCAGCTGGACCCAGAAACTTTCTCCTGCTCGATCTGTTTGGATCTACTGAAGGATCCGGTGAGTCTCTCCTGTGGACACAGCTACTGTATGAGCTGTATTAAATCCCACTGGGATGAAGAGGATCATGCAGGAATCCACAGCTGCCCTCAGTGCAGGAGAACCTTCAGAGCGAGGCCTGTCCTGGAGAAAAACATCATGTTGTCTGTCCTGGTGGAGCAGCTGAAGAAGACTGGACTCCAAGCTGCTCCTGCTGATCACTGCACAGCTGGACCTGAACATGTGTCCTGTGATGTCTGCTCTGGAAGAAAACTGAAAGCCATCAAGTCCTGTTTAGTCTGTCTGGCCTCTTACTGTGAGAAACACCTTCAGCCTCATTATGAGTCAGCTCCACTTCAGAGACACAAGCTGGTGGAGCCCTCCAAGAACCTCCAGGAGAACATCTGCTCTCGTCATGATGAGGTGATGAAGATGTTCTGCCGTACTGATCAGAAGTGTATCTGTTTCTCTGCTCTGTGGAGGAACATAAAGGTCACGACACGGTCTCAGCTGCAGCAGAAAGGACTGAGAGGCAGAGAGAGGTCGAGGTGAGACGAGGAACAATCCAGCAGGAGATCCAGGACAGAGAGAAAGATGTGGAGCTGCTTCATCAGGAGGTGGAGGCCATCCATCACTCTGCTGATCAAACAGTGGAGGACAGTGAGGAGATCTTCACTCAGCTGATCCGTGTCATCCAGAAGAGAAGCTCTGATGTGACGCAGCAGATCAGATCCCAGCAGGAAACTGAAGTGAGTCGAGTCTTGGAGCTTCAGGAGAAGCTGGAGCAGGAGATCACTGAGCTGAAGAGGAAAGATGCTGAGCTGAAGCAGCTCTCACACACACAGGATCACAACCAGTTCCTCCACAACTCCCAGTCAGTGTCAGCACTCGGTGAGTCTCCACACTCATCCAGCTTCAACATCCGTCCTCTGAGATACTTTGAGGACGTGACAGCAGCTGTGGAGGAGCTCAGAGACAAACTGCAGGACACCCTGAGAGACACATGGACAAACGTCTCACTGACTGTCTCTGAGGTGGACGTCTTACTGTCAGAACCAGAACCAAAGAGCACAGCTGGATTCTTCAGATGTTCATGTGACATCACACTGGATCCAAACACAGCAAATAAAAAACTGTTACTGTCAGAGGAGAACAGAAAAGTTACATTTGTTCATCATCCTCAGTCTTGTCCGCAGCAGAAGTGAGAGGCAGTCTCAGAAAGATTAATCCTCATAAAGCAACCGGACCAGACAACATCCCAGGGAAAGTTCTGAAGGAATGTGCGGACCAGCTCTGTGAGGTGCTGGCTGACATCTTCACCACCTCACTTGCACTGGAGTCAGTTCCCACCTGCCTGAAGACCGCGACCATCATCCCAGTCCCAAAGAGCTCCACAGTGACTGGTCTGAATGACTATAGACCGGTGGCCCTCACCCCGATAGTCGCTAAATGTTTTGAGAAACTGGTCATGTCCCACATCAAGGCAACCGTCAACATCAATGAGGACCCTCATCAATACGCATACCGTGAGAACCGATCAACAGAGGACGCCATTTCTTCCGTGGTCCACACTGCTCTCACCCACCTGGATCAGAAGGACTCATACGTGCGTCTGCTCTTTGTGGACTTCACATCTGCCTTCAACACCATGATCCCCCAAACTCTGATAGACAAACTATCTACACTTGGACTAAGCCCCTCTATTTGTAACTGGATACTAGACTTCTTAACAGACAGACCACAGTCCGTGAAGATCCACAACTTCTCCTCCTCCACCATAACCCTCAGCACTGGCTCTCCTCAGGGATGTGTGCTGAGCCCCCTTCTGTTCACTCTGCTCACATATGATTGTACAGCCACACTTCCAGGCTGTCATATTGTTAAGTTTGCAGATGATACAGCGGTGGTGGGATGCATCACAAACAATGATGAGTCCAGCTACAGACAGGAGGTGGAACATCTGGAGAGCTGGTGCAAAGAGAACAATCTTCACATGAATGTGAAGAAGACAAAGGAGATGATTGTGGACTTCAGAAGGAACAAACACACCCATGCCCCACTGGTAATAGGTGGGTCTGCAGTGGAAGTGGTCTCCAGCTACAAATACCTGGGTGTACACCTGAATGATAACCTCAGCTGGAGCAACAACACCACCAGCCTGATCAAGAAAGGTCATCAGAGACTCTACTTCCTCAGACGGCTGAGACGAGCCGGTCTGAGCAGCCCAGTTCTCACCTCGTTCTACAGGTGTGCAGTGGAGAGCATCCTGTGCTCCAGCATCAACGTGTGGCATGGAGGCTGCACAGTTGAAGAAAGAAAAGCTCTGCAGAGAGTGGTGAAGGCTGCACAGAAGTCTGTTGGAGTCAGTCTCCCCACCATCACAGACATTTACACCTCTAGATGCAGGAAAAGAGCCACCTGTATCATGAAAGACCTCACTCATCCAGCACACTCACTCTTTGCCCCACTCCCCTCAGGACGGAGGTTGAGGAGCATCAAGTGTAGAACCACTAGACTGAGGAACAGCTTCTACCCTGAGGCTGTTAGACTCATGAATAAATAAAAATAAAATTAAAATAAACACTGCAAAATATCACATCATGGTGATGCTGATATGTTTTCTTGTTGCTGTGTTCATCTGTGACCATCTGTGACCATCTGCTCATACAAACTCATGTTCGTGCTGCTGTTTATTCCCACTATATTAGGCTTAGTGTATTACTAGTTGATGTTTTTCTTAGTTAGTTCTCGATGTTATTACTGTTTTTCTCTTTCATTTGTTGTTGGATGTAACTGGGACCTCGTGTACATAATCTCGTTTTCATCTCATGTACCACATGCGGTGCAAATGACAATAAAGACTCTCTGACTCTGACTCTCTGACTCTGACTCTGACTCTTATTCTGATCACCCAGACAGATTCATTGATTATGATCAGGTTCTGAGCAGAGAGAGTCTGACTGGTCGTTGTTACTGGGAGGTGGAGTGGAGAGGAGGAGCAGCTGATGTAGCAGTCTCCTACAAGAACATCAGCAGAACAGGAGATCAATCTGAATTTGGATTTAATGACAAATCATGGTCTTTACGTTGTTTTCCAGACAGATTTATATTTAGACACAACAGCATCCAAACCTCCATCTCAGGTCCTGGTTCCTCCAGGATCGGAGTGTACCTGGACCACAGTGCAGGTGTTCTGTCCTTCTACAGAGTCTCTGAAACCAGGACTCTCCTCCACAGAGTCCAGACCACGTTCACTCAGACGCTCCACGCTGGACTTTGTTTGGTCCATGCATGGTGGGGGCGTTCAAGTGCTGAATTCTGGAAACTAGACAAAGTTCACTGAAGGTTTGCGCAGTGGCGGGATGTAACTAAGTACAAATACTTTGTTACTGTACTTAATTACCATTTTCATGTATCTGTACTTTAAGTAGAATTAAATGTGGGTACTTTTACTCCACTATACATTTTACATGAAGTATCTGTACTTTCTACTACACTACATTTCTATAATGTGTTGAGTTACAAGTTACATTCACGTTGCAGTTTTTTGATTCGTCATTAGTTTGAAAGTAACTGATGTAGAAAGAGGAGTTGGTTCATTGAATCACTGCAAAGTGGACAGGTAACATTAGACCTGCCTGCATGAAGAGCTTGACCAGTGACGTATACTGCATTGTAGTATACGTTATTGAGCTGGGAGCACCGCTAACACATCCAAAATGGATTCCACCAGAGTCAGCCAGAAGAAACACACCACCCATGGCCTTATTGAAAGATTATTGAAAGACTATTGAAATATTATTGAAAGACTATTGAAAAGGCTGTTCAGTACAGCAGGACAGATTCTCTCTCCCAAAAGAACCAGACTGGACTCAAAAAACTTTGAAAACCAACTTCTTCTGAACTTGGAACAAGAAATTCTTGCTGCAAAATTAAAATGTGTTCATGGATTCATTCATGATCAGTTCATGGATGTTAGAAGACGTTGCATTTTATAGCACTTTGAGATTTTCATTAATGAAAAGTGCGTTATAAATTAAATTCATCATCATCATCAATGTCTCGACACTCAGGTCCAAGTTTTGAAAATGGTGTCAGGAAGTTAAAATATTGTTCACTATCGACCCATTACCAGGTTGACTAGACAGTATTTTAACTAGAGTTGATGACAAACTGGAGTTGAAATGATCAGAGCCTGTTTTTTTGTTAGGTCTAATGCTCCTTTTTTCTGTCAGAAAACTTTTACTTCAATGTGTTTACTGCAGTTAAAATGACACATTGGTTTTGTTTTGTGTTAAATAAAGTTTCAAAGGTTGATTTTACCTCCTCTTTCTTTTGTTTAAAGACATTTAACTCTGCATGTCATCACTGAAATTCTGATGCACAGAATCAAAAGTCCAAGTGTGAACTGTGTCACAGAGTAAACACAAAAACATGTATTATCTGCAGCATTGTTCATTAAAATGACTCAACACTAATGTATTACAGAAAATATACATACAGTAGGCACACTTGATATTGTAGAATGTAGATCATTGCATTTTTTCTTTCATTCAACCTTTATTTAGGCAGGTTAATCTCATTGAGCCTCGAGGACTCATTTAAAAGAGAGACCTGTGTAGTGGACCTACCCAGGGTCAAACTAAGGTTTTTGAACTGTCCAGTGATGACCTTTACTGACCTCTCAGTAAAGCAAGACATTTACCACAAAATCATTCCATTAGTTGTAATCTGAGAATATAGTCATCAAAAGAGACTATTTCTATCTTTGATTTTATTCTAATGTAATCAAAAGAATAACTTTTGTCATTTTCATGATATATGTTATATGCTGTTATTCTTTAAATGTGAAACATCAATGTGTCATTTCTGCAAGTGAAAAGGTGTCAAAGTTCAGCTAAAATGTCAAACTGACTTACACTGAAATTGTTTTTGTCGAGTTTAAGCTAAAACTCTCATCTAGCGTCTGAAAGTCTCTCACTCTCAGATACTTTTCCTAAGGGCTCTGTGCTTGGACCAAAGCTATTTATTTTATATGTGAATGACTTGGTAAATGTGTCAGGACTCCTTAAATGTATACTTTTTGCTGATGATACCACTTTTTTCTGTTTAGGTGAAGATATAGAACAAATGTTGGAATTGATAAAGACAGAATTTACCAAAATACAAACTTGGTTTAAAATCAATAAATTATCATTAAATCTAGAAAAAACTAATTACATGATATTCAGTAATAAAAAGAAAACTGTTGATGTTCCACTCAAAATTGAGGGTGTTGAGATTTGTAGAGTGAGTGAGGTGAAGTTTTTGGGTGTTATCATTGATGACAAACTGACATGGAAACAACACATAAATTCTGTAAGAATAAAAATAGCTAAATCGATTGCAGTACTATACAAGGTCAGAGACCTATTGAATGATAAAGCTCTGTATTTGTTGTATAACACAATCATTGTTCCACACTTAATCTATTGTATTGATGTTTGGGGGAAAGCGTGTAAAACAATCACAAAGCCTATTTTTGTATTACAGAAAAGAGCTGTAAGAATTATCACTAGAAAACATTACTGTCATCCATCCAGTACATTATTTTATCAACTGAAATTATTGAAGTTCCATGATTTGGTTGATTATAATATTTTATCAATTATGTATAGGGCTCAGAACAACAAATTACCTTTAAATATCCAAATGCACTTTGTTAAAAGACAAAGTTGTTATAATCTTAAGGGGACAGAGATGTTTGTAAAACCACAATTCAGAACAAGTTTGAAGGGACGTTCTACCTCAATCCAGGGAATTAGATTATGGAATGGCTTGGAGAATGTAGTTAAAAATGCCAAGTCACTGTTTACATTTAAGAAAATGATCAAAAGGAATTTGTTGAAAAAATATATATGAATTAGCATAATGTGTATTGTATTATTTATTAGTTATGTATTAGTATTAGAAAATTAGAAAGAGTTAGTCATTTTGTACTACTGGTGGAAGATTATTAATGTGTTTTGTATCAATTTTTAGTTATGTATTAGTATTAGAAAATTAGAAAGAGTTAGTCATTTTGTACTACTGGTGAAATATTATTAATGTGTTTTGTATCGATTATTAGTTATGTATTAGTATTAGAAAATTAGAAAGAGTTAGTCATTTTGTACTACTGGTGAAATATTATTATTGTTTAATCTGATTGTTTGAAAAAAGGGGCAGATATAATAAGATTTATTCTTCTTTCTGCTACCTTTCATTTTTTTACATTGTGTACGTATCATTAATGGGATTGTCTTGTATTGTGTTTCTTTTGTAAAAAAATGAACAAACTTAATAAACATAAACATAAACAATTTCCTTCTCTGTGCTGAATTTCACCTTGAATAGTGATAACAAGTGGGCCAATGAAAAAGAGACAAGTTTCTCTCCTCTCTAATTCTCTTTTAAGTTCTAACTTTGCGGAAACGCTTCATGAGTTTCTGGGAGCTTCGAAAGAGATGTGAACTTTTCCCAAAGAGCTGGGTACGTTTGGTCAAGAGCTAACGACCTTCGTCTTCAGCTAAGGACTGATAACAGGCTGTTATGAGTCCACTTCGAACGAGCGTAAGCTCAAACTTTGTTATTCCTTCCTGGAATAAATTATCTTGAGCCCCCTTGAAGCCCCCTTGAGCCCCCTCCCTGGGCTGCCACCTTACCGTGGTGGAGGGGTTTGAGTGTCCCAATGATCCTAGGAGCTATGCTGTCAGGGGCTTCATGCCCCTAGAAGGGTCACCCAAGGCAGACAGGTCCTAGGTGAGGGATCAGACAAAGTGCAGCCCAAAAACCCCTATGATGAGTACAATTAATGGACTAAGTTTTCCCTCGCCCGGACGCGGGTCACCGGGGCCCCACTCTGGAGCCAGGCCCGGAGGTGGGGCACGCTGGCGAGCGCCTGGTGGCCGGGCTTTTACCCATGGAGCCCGGCCGGGCACAGCCCGAAGAGGAGACGTGGGTCCCCCTTCCCATGGGCTCACCACCTGTGGGAGGGGCCAAAGGGGTCGGGTGCAATGTGAGATGGGTGGTGGCCGAGGGCGGGGACCCTGGCGGTCTGATCCTCGGCTACAGAAGCTGGCCATTGGGACATGGAATGTCACCTCTCTGGTGGGGAAGGAGCCTGAGCTAGTGTGTGAGGTTGAGAGGTTCCGACTAGAAATAGTCGGACTCACCTCAACGCATGGCTCTGGCTCTGGAACCAGTTTCCTTGAGAGGGGTTGGACACTCTTCCACTCTGGAGTTGCCCCTGGTGAGAGGCGCCGAGCAGGAGTGGGCATACTGGTTGCCCCCCATCTTGGTGCCTGTACGTTGGGGTTCACCCCGGTGAACGAGAGGGTAGCCTCCCTTCGCCTACGTGTGGGGGGACGGGCTCTGACTGTTGTTTGTGCCTATGCACCAAACGGCAGCTCAGACTACCCACCCTTTTTGGAGTCCTTGGAGGGGGTATTGGAGAGTGCGCCTCCTGGGGACTCCCTTGTTCTACTGGGGGACTTCAACGCTCACGTGGGCAATGACAGTGAGACCTGGAGGGGTGTGGTTGGGAGGAACGGCCCCCCTGATCTGAACCAGAGTGGTGTTCTGTTATTGGACTTCTGTGCTCGTCATGGATTGTCCATAACGAACACCATGTTTAAGCATAAGGGTGTCCATATGTGCTCTTGGCACCAGGACACCCTAGGTCGCAGTTCGATGATCGACTTTGTTGTCGTCTCATCTGATCTGCGGCCGCATGTCTTGGACACTCGGGTGAAGAGAGGGGCGGAGCTGTCAACTGACCACTACCTGGTGGTGAGTTGGCTCCGATGGTGGGGGAGGATGCCGGTCAGACCTGGCAGACCCAAACGTATTGTGAGGGTCTGCTGGGAACGTCTGGCAGAGTCTCCCGTAAGACGGAGCTTTAACTCCCACCTCCGGGAGAGCTTTGAACACGTTCCGAGGGAGGCGGGGGACATGGAGTCCGAGTGGGCCGTGTTCCGCGCCTCTATTGTCGAGGCAGCTTATCGGAGCTGTGGCCGCAAGGTTGTTGGTGCCTGTCGTGGTGGCAACCCTCGAACCCGGTGGTGGACACCGGCAGTGAGGGATGCTGTCAGGCTGAAGAAGGAGTCCTATTGGGCCTTTTTGGCTTGTGGGACCCCGGAAGCAGCTGATAGGTACCGGCAGTCCAAGCGGCATGCGGCTCGGGTGGTTGCTGAGGCAAAAACTCGGGCGTGGGAGGAGTTCGGAGAGGCCATGGAGAATGACTTCCGTACGGCTTCGAGGCGATTCTGGTCCACCATCCGGCGTCTCAGGGGGGGAAAGAGGTACGCGACCAACACCATTTATGGTGGGGGTGGCGTGCTGTTGACCTCAACTCGGGATGTTGTGAGTCGGTGGGCGGAATACTTCGAAGACCTCCTCAATCCTACTGGCACGTCTTCCACTGAGGAAGCGGAGCCTGGGGACTTTGGGTCGGGCTCTCCAATCTCTGGTGCTGAGGTCGCCAAGGTGGTTAAAAAGCTCCGCGGTGGCAAGGCTCCGGGGGTGGATGAGATTCGCCCGGAGTTCCTTAGGGCTCTGGATGTTGTGGGGTTGTGTTGGCTTACGCGACTCTGCAATATCGCGTGGACATCGGGGGCAGTTCCCTTGGATTGGCAGACTGGGGTGGTGGTTCCCCTATTCAAAAAGGGGGACCGTAGGGTGTGTTCCAACTATAGGGGGATCACACTCTTAAGCCTCCCTGGTAAGGTCTATTCAGGGGTTCTGGAGAGGAGGGTCCGTCGGATAGTCGAACCTCGGATTCAGGAGGAGCAGTGTGGTTTTCGTCCTGGTCGTGGAACACTGGACCAGCTCTACACCCTCAACAGGGTCCTGGAGGGTGCGTGGGAGTTTGCCCAACCAGTTTACATGTGCTTTGTGGACTTGGAGAAGGCATTCGACCGCGTCCCTCGGGGGGTTCTGTGGGGGGTACTCCGGGAGTATGGGGTACCAGGCCCTTTGATAAGGGCTGTTAGGTCCCTGTACGACCGGTGTCAGAGCTTGGTCCGCATTGCCGGCAGTAAGTCAGGCTCGTTTCCGGTGAGAGTTGGACTCCGCCAAGGTTGCCCTTTGTCACCGATTCTGTTCATAACTTTTATGGACAGAATTTCTAGGCGCAGCCAAGGTGTTGAGAGGTTCCGTTTTGGTGGCCTTAGAATCGCTTCTCTGTTTTTTGCAGATGATGTGGTCCTACTGGCTTCATCAGTTCGTGATTTACAACTTTCACTGGAGCGGTTTGCAGCCGAGTGTGATGCGGCCGGGATGAGGATCAGTTCCTCCAAATCCGAGGCCATGGTCTTGAGCCGGAAAAGGGTAGCATGCCCTCTCCGGGTCGGGGAGGAGGTCCTGCCCCAAGTGGAGGAGTTTAAGTATCTCGGGATCTTGTTCACGAATGAGGGAAAACTGGAGCGTGAGATCGATAGGCGGATAGGTGCAGCGTCCGCAGTGAAGCGGGCGCTGTACCGGTCTGTCGTGGTGAAGAGAGAGCTGAGTCAAAAGGCAAAGCTCTCAATTTACCGATCGATCTACGTTCCCACCCTCATCTATGGTCATGAGCTTTGGGTTATGACCGAAAGAACAAGATCTCGGATACAAGCGGCTGAAATGAGTTTTCTCCGCAGGGTGGCTGGACTCTCCCTTAGAGATAGGGTGAGAAGCTCAGTCATCCGGGAGGGACTCGGAGTAGAGCCGCTGCTTCTCCACATCGAGAGGAGCCAGTTGAGGTGGCTCGGGCATCTGGTTAGGATGCCTCCTGGACGCCTCCCTGGTGAGGTGTTCCGGGCATGTCCCACCGGGAGGAGACCCAGAGGAAGACCCAGGACGCGCTGGAGGGACTATGTTTCTCGGCTGGCCTGGGAACGCCTTGGGATTCCCCCGGAGGAGCTGCTCCAAGTGGCTGGGGAGAGGGAAGTCTGGGCCTCCCTACTTAGGCTGCTACCCCCGCGACCCGACCCCGGATAAGCGGAAGAAGATGGATGGATGGATGGATGGATGGAGCCAAGAAGCCTCGACTGTCACGACTTCTGCCGACGAAAGCGAGTATCACCGACACCGACAAGGTAAACACGCGTGGAGTCCAGCTTGGACTTGCGGGACCGACGACTCGTCAGTCTAAAGCTGATCACAGCTCTTTACCAGAACCAAGGCGGACGTCTTAAGGTAAAGGAGCAGCTGTTTGCTTGCTGGAGGTGTGATGATATCTTAGCTGGACGCGTACGGAAGAGTGTCATCTGGTTTCATAAATGCAAGATAAACTTCCTCTCTTAACCTCCCAATTCTTCTTAAATCTTTCCTCCTATTCTTTTGCCTCTCAATCTAAGCTGGAAACTAATTAAGTTAAAGAGCCCTCAGACTAAATATGTTTAACATCTAGTATTTATGTCTGTTGTAATTTAAGTGTGCTGACGTATTAATTTGAAAGAAAGTGAAATCATGTCAATCAAGTGTAATGGTGTTAATTTAGTTGATTCATTTTAAATAAATGATAGTGTCTCTTTGACATATCAAGCTAAGTTAACGTGTCCATTGTCACTCTATAGCTCTGTTTATTTATCCATCATAAAGATCACAGATATATTGGGTAAACTGAAAAAGAAAAGAATCCGTGAATTTACTATTCAATCTGAATAAGTAAATTAATTAAGGTAAAGAGGTCAGTATTAATATTGACCTCCTCATAATCCTTTACACCTGTAATTAGTTAAAACATTCAGCAAATATTTTTATTTAAGTATTTTTAAAGGCAAGTACAGTACTTACTTTTACTTAAAAACATTAATATGGTAATTCTACTTTCACTAGTGTACCCTTAGCCTGGTTCAAACCAGACCTGTGAAGTGAAGGGAAATGAGAATTGAGCGGAGCTGTGCAGGAAGGCGAGGGCCAGGCTAGTGTACCCTGTACATTTTATTTTTGTTCATTTGTACTTTTACTTAAGTACAGTGTTCGAGTACTTTCTCCACCACTGAGTTTGAGACTAGTTTATTTTTGTATTTTTTTTTTTTGTACTCCGAGGATGGTCAGTATTAAAAAATAAAATAAAAATCTTAATTTATGTGACGTTTTCACAGCAAAGATTGTAAAATTAACAATTTAATGAGAAATTATTAAATGCCAACTGAAAACTTCTTGTTTGAAGACATTTACTGTAGTAGAGTACATTTATTGTAGTAGAGTCCTGACTCGTCGGATTGTTTAAATGATTTTCTGTGCGTTTGTTTTTGTGGATAATAAAGTTTGTTGGTGCCTCAAAGTTTGAATCTGGATTAAAATTTATTTCAATTATGCCATGAAAACACCAGTGTTGGTCAGACTGATGCATTTTTATTATATTTTAACTCAACATTTTAAATTTCCAAACCCTTCTACCATCACTAATGTGAATCTTGTGAGCTGAATTCCTGCCAACAGGAAAAGGTTTCAGCTTCTCATCAGTTCGACTCTAAAGCTTCACACTGTCACTTCATGGACAGTTTGTGAAACTGGACAGAGCTCAGAAAATGTCATGTGTCTTAAGTAGTGATGAAAATTGATCACAGTTCAAAAAAGTAAAAAGGTTCGCTGGTGGGGTTCGTCCGGTTCTTCCCCTTGGTAGGATCTGGGGAGTGGGCTAGTGGCTCGTCCTGTTCGGGTGGTCCTAGGGACTCTGGGCTCGGGGTCCTTCCTGGGGTCTTGGGCTTTGATCGCCCCTTCGTCTGCCTCGAGCTTTGGGGGGACGGATCTCTGATGCTTCACAGTCGCTACTAAATGTTCTATTGGAGGAACCTTATTCACTTATGCATGCTCACAACCACACACAAATGGATGCAGGGATGTATATATAGATATATGCAGATATGTAGATGGGTATATAATAATAATAATAATAATGTCTATTCCTGTCATCTGCGTATGTTCCCATACACAGACGAAATTCGTCTCTGCATTTAACCCAGCGTTTCTCAAATAGTGGGGCGTGCCCCCCTGGGGGGGCGCAGTGCGATGCCAGGGGGGGCCCGAGCTCTTGTGACCCAGTTTTGAATTTTCTTATTGCGCAGCGGAACTAAAATACCTAGGCGTGTTTCAGCACGGCGCTATAGAGCTTGGAATCGTGACGTCAGCGGACCGGGATCGCGCAAAGCATCCCGGTACTTTAGGACACGGAGTCTGACGTGACCGGGGTTTGCGTTAGTTGTAGTGTGTTATCCTAGGTGAAATACGCTGAATTGGTAACTACTTGTTGTGTTGTAAACTGTCACAATCGTTCTCACGATCGCAGGGGGAGCCGTATTGCAAATGGAGTCCGTTTTTTCATCTTTCCGGCATGAAAACAACACAGAGGAACACAGGTTGCTAAGCTAACAGAGACATGGTGACATGACCTGTTAAACGAACAAACATCACTTTCAGGAGTATTTCCAGACACATGTTTGTGTGTTCGAAGCATTTCCACACAGGTAAGGTTTAAATAAATAATATTACACTTATTAACTGCTCATATGTAACACAGGATCGTTTACAAACAGCTAGCTGGCTGGCTAGCTAGATCATCTAATCAAGTTCTTTTATCTCTTCTTAGGCAAGCCAGCGTATGAATTCCTACATTGTGATCCTGACTGGGTACCCTCTTTACATCTCGGGCACACCGAAGTCAAAACAATGAACACTGCCCGATTTGCCCGTCGGACCAAGAGACACAAATCAACCACAGAGGACAACACTGCACCTGCCACACCACCAGATCTGCGTAGCCAGACATCAGAGATGGATGAAACTGCTCCTCCAGGTGTAGCTGCTCAGAGTTTTTCTGAGGATGAAACAGCCCAGGGGTCCGACGTGGTTCAAGGTGTACAGAGGTCCGAGGTGGATGAAACCGGCGCGGGGTCAAAGGGTGATGAAGCTGCACTAAAGGACAGTGCTGAAACACTGCAGGAATGTGGACTGTGTGTCCTCAGAGGTGCTGAAATTAATCGCTTGCTGGAGGAAAACAGGATCCTGAAGGAAGAGCTGTCCCAAAAGAAAATGAATGAGCAATTCTTAAAAGATGATGCAATTGTCAAGTATTACACTGGGCTTCCATGTTTGGCTGTTGTGATGGGTGTGCTGGCTCAGCTGCTCCCCTGTCTTCCACAGCCTGGAAGAAATCTTTCACATTTTCAGATGCTCCTTCTAACTTTAATGCGCTTGAGGCTTAATCTGCTAATCCAGCACATTGCACACCTGCTCTGCATCAACCGAAAGCTTGTGTCCACCACATTTAGAAAGACTATAGGTGTAATGTTTACACACCTCAGCCCTTTGGTGCACTGGCCAGAGAGACATTATTGTTTGCAAGGCCCCAGTGTTGTTTTGAAAATATGAATTATTATCTGTGTGAACATTGACTGATGAACTGAACGTGAAAATGTATCTACTTTTGCCCAAGTGTTGCTTCGATGCTGCATGCTGTAAATAAATTATTGCAGATTAATTCAGTTTGTAGTCTCTTGTTAAATAATGTTGAACATGTCTAAGTTACAGTAACACAACAGATCAACCGAGTTTACGATTATCCGTCACCACATGGGTAAAATATGTGACATTTGTAGTGTTAACAAGAATAAATACAGTTCAAATACAATAAACACAGAAAATGAAAACTTCTTGCAGATATACCCTGATGCATGCTCAATAATCCAGGTAGAAAAATCTAAAAAAGCTAAGTCTGGTCCTCTGGACATTCAAAAGTTGAATGTCCAGAGGACCAGACTTAGCTTTTTTAGATTTTTGCAGATATATTTCACATTAACAATGTGCTAAAATTACATGTTAAGGTGCAATTTTATCTGATATTTGCACAACAAAGTGAGTTTTAGAAAATGTAAGCATGCTTTGCAACTAATGAGAACTAGGACCAATGAAATATCAAACAAAAATTTTGAGAATAAATTCTGATTCCCGAACCACTGAGTCAGAATAAAAAACAAATTAGCAATAGTACCTTTTGCTTATTCATCATCATCAACTTTATTCAACAGACTTGTGGTCCACAAAATTAAACATAACACACACAACACATACAGAAAGAATAAATTGTAATCATTGCATAAAAAACCTGCATAAAGTCAGAAAGCAGTGCTTAGCTGCCACTTCCTCATTCTTCAACATATCCCTCCCTCCATATGCTGCACCTAGCTAGGAAATTAGCTGTCAGTGACAACTGATTCAGCAAGACATTTTTGTGCATGTGGCACATAACCACGGCTCAGTCTCCGACGGTGCCTGAGTGAGCCCCACGCATGTCAAGTGGAACCACTGGATTTTGCA
>JBBPBX010056162.1:0-22862 GCA_038048925.1 Garcialebias charrua
CAGTATTGTATCATATTGGACAGTATCGTATCATATTGGACAGTATTGTATCATATTGGACAGTATCGTATCATTTTGCACTGTATTATATCGTACTGTAAGGTCTACTGTGAGTCTGACACCTGTATGGAAGCCTAACTGGAGTGTTTATTTCAGATTTGTAGCTGAAAAGAACATTTCTATACACAGCTTTTAGAAGTAAAACTTTGAACTTAATGTTACCCCAAACATTTGAAGCATGATGCATGTTTTAAAGTTTTTATTTTTGTTTTGTTTGTAGCCATAAAGCAGGAGGTGGTGAAACTAAGAAACATTCTTGCTGGTTCTTTACATCAGTAATGTTTTATTATAGAAATAAAAATGTTTCCTTTGGTTTTTATGAATCTGTTTCATCTGGAACATTCAGCAGGATGGTTCTGGGTGTGTTCAGGACAGTAAGTGCTTCCTCCTCCTCTTCCTCTGACAGCAGAGTGGATCAGGTTTCTGTCCTAATGCAGACCAGCTCTTCCTGAATCTCCCTCTGTGCCTCTGTTCTGTCTTGTTCTTTCTTCCAGGCTGTTATTAGATTATTCAAATTAAAAACAACCAAATTGAGCTTGTGTTTAAATACGGCCCATTAGTTTGTTCCTGGACATCCCGACGTCTGATAGAAGCTTCTCTCAGAGGAGCTCCAGGTCTTTAAATATACATTGATTTAACAATAGAAATAAAAGTCCACGTGCAGCAAACAACAAACGGGTGGAGAAATGGTTCTGAGAACTCCAGAGGTATCACTCTACCATGGATGTTGTAGCAGTTGTGGCAGAATGCAAAAACAGTCATTCATTATTCTGCAGACTAAAGACAAACTGAAGCTTTGGAACATCTCAGAAAACTGTTGATGCATCTGATCAGCAGGAAGTCATGATCAGACTGGACCCCACCTATTGAGTCAGCCAGTCATCATCCAGTCATCATCCAGTCATCATCCAGTCATCATCCAGTCATCATCCAGTCAGACATTACAAACGATGAATTTAGCAGTTCTTCACACAGCTTCACCATTATTTTATTAGTGTTTTGGTTTTCACTCAAAAAGGGGCGGGACTTTTGTTGTTTTCTGACAAAACTAAAAGTTTGAAATACTTGTTTGGAACCAATTAACCCAGCATGAAGGATGCTAGTTAGCACACTGTATAATAATGATTTGTAATTTAACTTTTAACTAATTACTGACAGAAAATCAGAAAAATAAAGCAGCTTAATAAAGAAAAAAACTGATAACTGGGAAAGAACAAGAAAGTTCATGCTCAATAATCCAGGTACCAAATCCAATAATTCTCGGGTCATCTGGACAGTTTATTTTTTATAGAAACGTTTCACCCTCTATCTGGAGGGCATCATCAGTCAGAGGAGTTCCAGCAAACGTTTTCCTGGGAAGTTTATTAATTTTAATTCAATTCAGTTCATTTATAAAGCACCAAATCACAACAGAAGTTGTCTCAGGACACTTTACAGGAACATTCACATAGAAAAGCCAATTACTAATAAAGTTCTCTATCAGAAGGCTCATTGAATCTTCACTTTGTTGCAGTCTCCCATCCTGAGTAAGCACAGTGGCAACAGTGGAAAGGAAAAACTGTCTTTTAAAAGGAAGAAACCTCCAGCAGAACCAGGCTCAGGACAAGCGTCCATCTGCTTTGACCGGCTGGTTGAGAAGACAGAAATGAGAGACAAAGGAACACAGAATGACAGGTCCAGATGTAGGTCCAGATGTAGGTCCAGGTGAACCTGAAAGACAAAAACACAAGTTAAGGATATAAAAATAATTACTAATACAAAACATGTTGAGCAGAGTAAGTAAAGACAGTAGCAGAGTGAAGAAGTGGTCAGTTTGTCCTCCAGAAGTCTGTCTATAGCAGCAGAACTAAGGGACAGCTCAGGAAACCCAAGACAACCCTAACTATAGGATTTATGAAAAAGGAAAGTGTTAATCCCAGTCTTCAAACTGGACAATGTGTCAGCCTCATGGACACAAACTGGAAGTTGGTTCCACAAGAGAGGAGCCTGACAACTGAAAGATCTTCCTCCATTCTGCTGCTGGAAACTCTAGGAACCACAAGTAAACCTGCAGTCTGAGAGAGAAGTGCTCTGTTAGCAAAATATGGAACAATAAGCTCTTTATCCTGATGTATGCTTAATATTCCAGGTAGAAAACTATTTTAAAAAGTTAAGTCAGGTCCTCTGAACATTCAAAAACAAACAAAAAAATAGAAACGTTTCGTCTTTCGTCCGAAAGACTTCCTCAGTCTGAGCTGCTGTATTCAGCTCAGTCTTATAAATAGCACCTTCTCACAGTGGATCAACCAGTTGGCTGATGACAGCTGAAACCAGCTGCTCACATGATCAAGGAGGACCATCAGCCTAACGATGGATCGTTAGCACCCTGATGGTTGTTTGCTATTCACAGAGGGCTGAGTGATACTAGCAATAACAGCATTGTAAGAGGGAGACAGTTGAACCCGGAGGCCTCCACCCCTGTTTAATGATGGACGGTTTCTTTTCACAAAGATGGCCTCCTTTATGCCGGGTTCCCACTAAACACGTTTCAGGCGGCCGACGCTGCCACTTTACACGCAGACTATGTGGAGGCGCGGTGAGCGTTTCAAGCGGCGCTGCAGCGCGCGGCAGTTCTTTTCCGCGCACGCGCGCGTCCAAAGCTGCCGAGGCGTCGAGCAGCCAAAGTTCAAATATTTGAACTTTGGCTGCTCGACGCTGCTTGCCGCATCGCAGCAACCAATCGGGAGAGACTCTGCTATGTGATGACGCAAAGACGACAGGAGTTTTTTGGACTTTTTAAACTCACCCCAATGAGCCTCCATGAAGAAACCAGCCTCCGGTAAGAAACTTGGCATTTTTACAGTTGCCGCTGTCCGCTCGAGCGTACGATCACCCCAAATGTTAAAAAAAATGTTTTAATCTCAACAAAGACTTTCGGAGCTGCAGTTCGGCTCGTAGAAAACCCACTCAAGTGTTAACGAGGCTCACGAACAGCTGATTTTATCTGCTCGGTGTGCAAGAAACATAACAAACCGGAGCCAGACGCTGCTCCCACTGCGCGTCTTCGGTGTGAACAGACATCTGTTGACAAGCAGCAAACACGGTGCGTTGGGAGCGTTTTGACGCGTTTGGTGGGAACCCGGCATGACTCCTCTCTCAAACCATCGTTCCTCTCTATCAAGGATGTGAACATCTTCATCCCTGAAAGAGTGACCTCTGACCTGGAGATGAGTGTAGACCACAGAGTCCTGACCTGATGATGTTGATCTTCTGTGCTGGGCCATCCTTTTGGCCAGTGGCTGTTTAGTTTCCCCGATATAAGACTGATCACCCTCCTGACACTGAACAACATACACAATATTACTCTGTTTGTGCCGGGGGACTGGATCTTTGGGATGAACCAGTCTTTGTCGTAATGTATTTTGGGGTTTAAAAGCCACTGGGACGTTGTGTTTAGAAAATAAACGTCTCAGTTTCTCTGAAACTCCTGCAACATACGGAACGACCACTGGTCTGGGTCTGGGTTCCTTCGTTTCACCTGATGGCTGACTATCAGTATTTAGTAGTAAGTTTGCACTGCACCCTGTATTCACTGGTTAACTGGACATCATTAACTTCACGCAGACTCTTCCACTGGTACATTTTCATCTTTAAATCACTTCTTGGTCTGTTGCCTTCATACATCTCCTCCTACATGTCTCTGTGTGAGTGCAGCTACAGCGTGCGCTCTCAGGACATGATTACCTGCAGTGTTCCATCAGTGAGGACTGAACTTGGAAAAAGGACCTTCTCCTACTCTGCTCCTGCTTCATGGAATATCTTACAAAAAGATCTGAAGCTCTCGACCTTGACTTCTCTAAATGGTTTTCAGAATCTGTTGGAATCCTGGCAAAAACCAATGCAGATTTGTTCCTGTCTTTGATTTTATACATATACCTTATAATGTTTTGCTAGTTTTTTGATACTTTGTTAAAAATATATAATATTTTTTTTTTCTCTCTTTTGTTTTCTATTGTTTATTGTTTGTTTGTTTATTGTTTAAGGAAATTCTACCATTGCTGTTCATTGTTCTTTAGTTTTAGCAGGTCGCTTTCGTAAATGAGCCCATGAGGTTCAAAAGATTTACCTGACTAAATAAAGTTTGAATGAATGAAAAGTCAGTTAAGAATTCTGAGAATTCAGACAAGAACGGAGCATAAGAGCCTGGCGGACAATATATAACAACTAGTGAGAGTGGTTGTTCTGAGCTCCGGGAGTATGGGGTACCAGGCCCATTGATAAGGGCTGTTAGGTCCCTGTACGACCGGTGTCAGAGCTTGGTCCACATTGCCGGCAGTAAGTCAGGCTCGTTTCCAGTGAGAGTTGGACTCCGCCAAGGTTGCCCTTTGTCACCGATTCTGTTCATAACTTTTATGGACAGAATTTCTAGGTGCAGCCAAGGTGTTGAGAGGATCCGTTTTGGTGGCCTTAGAATCGCTTCTCTGTTTTTTGCAGATGATGTGGTCCTATTGGCTTCATCAGCTCGTGATCTACAGCTTTCGCTGGAGCGGTTTGCAGCCGAGTGTGATGCGGCCGGGATGAGGATCAGTTCCTCCAAATCCGAGGCCATGGTCTTGAGCCGGAAAAGGGTAGCATGCCCTCTCCGGGTCGGGGAGGAGGTCCTGCCCCAAGTGGAGGAGTTTAAGTATCTCGGGATCTTGTTCACGAATGAGGGAAAACTGGAGCGTGAGATCGATAGGCGGATAGGTGCAGCGTCCGCAGTGAAGCGGGCGCTGTACCGGTCTGTCGTGGTGAAGAGAGAGCTGAGTCAAAAGGCAAAGCTCTCAATTTACCGATCGATCTACGTTCCCACCCTCATCTATGGTCATGAGCTTTGGGTTATGACCGAAAGAACAAGATCTCGGATACAAGCGGCTGAAATGAGTTTTCTCCGCAGGGTGGCTGGACTCTCCCTTAGAGATAGGGTGAGAAGCTCAGTCATCCGGGAGGGACTCGGAGTAGAGCCGCTGCTTCTCCACATCGAGAGGAGCCAGTTGAGGTGGCTCGGGCATCTGGTTAGGATGCCTCCTGGACGCCTCCCTGGTGAGGTGTTCCGGGCATGTCCCACCGGGAGGAGACCCAGAGGAAGACCCAGGACACGCTGGAGGGACTACCGTAAACACCGGTGTATAATACGCTTTGGCCAATATTTGGAAATAAATCAGAAAAATCGGTAGATAATACGCTTCGGTGTATAATACGCGCTGCCGTGACAGTCTTTTTTATGGCCACTAGATGGCGCCAGGATACGCCTCCAGGTACAGTCTGCAGGTAAACAGACTACAGGGTGCATTAGCGCCCATAGCGGCCGAAACTGGTACTGCACCATTTTTAGGCCAAAATGAAAAACAGCGAATCAGAGCCAAAAATGGGTCTAAAAATATGGGAAAAAATCTGTAGATAATACGCTTCGGTGTATAATACGCAGGACATTCAAATGAGCAATAAAAGTGCGTATTATACACCGGTGTTTACGGTATGTTTCTCGGCTGGCCTGGGAACGCCTTGGGATTCCCCCAGAGGAGCTGCTCCAAGTGGCTGGGGAGAGGGAAGTCTGGGCCTCCCTACTTAGGCTGCTACCCCCGCGACCCGACCCCGGATAAGAGGAAGAAAGATGGATGGATGTGACACATCGGGCCATTAGGTGGTGCCATTTGTTCAATCTGATGAAATCCAGTCCATATTTTAATTTAAATTTATTAAATGCTGGTTATAGTTTATCAAGAGGGATATTAAATATTGAGATGCCTAACGGACCATAATATTTTACCACCTAGAAACTTAAAAATAGCTGTACTGTTGTTGTAAAGGGGTGGAGCTTTACTCATAACTTCAGTCAAAAGGGGTGGAGCTTCACATGGACATTAGATAATGGATGCTCCTCTCCATACCAGAAGTTATTGACATCTGATCCATGAAACTCAAAACATGGTGGGGAAATCGAGATGAGTCGCACTGATCCGTTTAAAAACCTGACAGCAGAATAAAACAAACGTCAGATGATCTCATTTCATTCGTGATGTCAGTTATTCAGAGGACGTTCATTTAATTCCATCAGAGATAAATCTGTTCCTGATGTGTCACCGTCATGTGGGTGGAGTTTCTCTGATCGATCAGTTAGTTCCTCTGTAGGATTCTGATCCTCTGATTCCTCGGGCAGGGTGTTCTGTCCGGCTGCTGGACCTTCAGACTTCTGGGTCATTCAGAGCTGATCTCAGAACAGTGGCAGAAAGTGGATGTTTGACTGAAGGATTATTTTACGGTCATGTGTCCCTCGATGGAGGAGGTTTAATCCATCATGACATCTGATTGGTGTCTGCGCTGGTTCTGATCCACTAATCCTGCTTTATATAAGTGATGGGACACAGCAGGAGGATTTCCCTGAGAGAACACCGGGAGCGTTCTGATGGAGGTCTGATCTCTGAGGAGCGCCTCGCTTCCTGACGTGAGTAATGTTTCAATCTGTTTCTGGAGGAGCTCCTCAGGGATGTACGGCTGCGTATTTTCAGAGTTTGCTTAGAAACCTTAATGAAAACAGCCAACGTCGCGTGGATAAACAATTATTTTCTGTGAAAGTGCAGTGAAAACACAGAGCACACGCTAAAAGGATCAGAACATGAGCTAAAACAAGCAGAATACAAGTTAAAAGGGGGAGAACATGAGTTAAAACAAGAAAAACAGGAGCTAAAACAAGCAGGACACAAGCTAAAAGAAGCAGAATACAAGCTAAAAGGATCAGAACATGAGCTTAAACAAGCAAAATGAGCTAAAACAAGCAGAATACAAGCTAAAAGGGTGAGAACATGAGCTAAAACAAGAAAAACAGGAGCTAAAACAAGCAGGACACAAGCTAAAAGAAGCAGAATACAAGCTAAAAGGATCAGAACATGAGCTAAACCAAGCTAAATGAGCTAAAACAAGCAGAATACAAGTTAAAAGGGGGAGAACATGAGTTAAAACAAGAAAAACAGGAGCTAAAACAAGCAGGACACAAGCTAAAAGAAGCAGAATACAAGCTAAAAGGATCAGAACATGAGCTTAAACAAGCAAAATGAGCTAAAACAAGCAGAATACAAGCTAAAAGGGTGAGAACATGAGCTAAAACAAGAAAAACAGGAGCTAAAACAAGCAGGACACAAGCTAAAAGAAGCAGAATACAAGCTAAAAGGATCAGAACATGAGCTAAACCAAGCTAAATGAGCTAAAACAAGTAGAATACAAGCTAAAAGGATCAGAACGTGAGCTAAACCAAGCTAAATGAGCTAAAACAAGTAGAATACAAGTTAAAAGGGGGAGAACATGAGTTAAAACAAGAAAAACAGGAGCTAAAACAAGCAGGACACAAGCTAAAAGAAGCAGAGTCCAAGCTAAAAGGATCAGAACATGAGATATAAGGATCAGAAAATGAGCTAAAACAAGCAGAATACAAGTTAAAAGGGGGGAGAACATGAGCTAAAACAAGAAAAACAGGAGCTAAAACAAGCAGGACACAAGCTAAAAGAAGCAGAATACAAGCTAAAAGGATCAGAACATGAGCTAAAACAAGCAAAATGAGCTAAAACAAGCAGAATACAAGCTAAAAGGGTGAGAACATGAGCTAAAACGAGAAAAACAGGAGCTAAAACAAGCAGGACACAAGCTAAAAGAAGCAGAATACAAGCTAAAAGGATCAGAACATGAGCTAAACCAAGCTAAATGAGCTAAAACAAGTAGAATACAAGTTAAAAGGGTGAGAACATGAGCTAAAACAAGAAAAACAGGAGCTAAAACAAGCAGGACACAAGCTAAAAGAAGCAGAATCCAAGCTAAAAGGATCAGAACATGAGCTAAAACAATCAAAACATTAGGTAAAAATAAGCAGGACACAAACTAAAAAGATAAAAATGCAAGGTAAAAAAAAGTATGAGCTAAGAACATACATGAGCTGCTAAAACAAGCAGAATACAAGCAAATTGATTAGAATAGTAAAAAAAAGCTAAATGAGCAGAACAGTAGCTAAAAACTAGAACAGTGCCTCAAAGTTAACTTTAGCTAAAGTAGCTGAAGCTAAAAGCAGCGAAGGAAACATTTTGGCTGGTGTCCTTCAGCGTTTCTTCTTCTTCTACATGACTAAAAGTTTCCTCTGGCTGACTTCCTGTCTCTCCTGAGGACGGTCTGTAGTTGAACGCCTCGCTGCGTCACGCTCCGCTGCCTAGTGCCCGCCCTCCCCCAGAGGCTGTTCCCGTGGTAACCCTCTCGGGGAGGGGGGAGGGGGGGGACTTGGTTTTTACGGCTCTGGGTGAAGCTCCTCTCCTCTCGCTGACTGAGCTCCTGCTGTGGGGGCAGTCGGGGGGAGGTCAGGGGGGAGGTCAGGGGGCCGCCATGCTCTGGGGACGCCCCCGCACCTGGCTCTGTGGTTGTTTCTCGTAGGTCTTCAGCTCCTGCTCCAACAGAACCAAACATCTGTCCTCTCTGTCCCACAGAACCAAACATCTGTCCTCTATGTCCCACAGGACCAAACATCTGTCCTCTCTGTCTCACAGGACCAAACATCTGTCCTCTCTGTCTCACAGGACCAAACATCTGTCCTCTCTGTCTCACAGGACCAAACATCTGTCCTCTCTGTCCCACAGAACCAAACATCTGTCCTCTCTGTCCCACAGGACCAAACATCTGTCCTCTCTGTCTCACAGGACCAAACATCTGTCCTCTCTGTCTCACAGGACCAAACATCTGTCCTCTCTGTCTCACAGGACCAAACATCTGTCCTCTCTGTCTCACAGGACCAAACATCTGTCCTCTCTGTCTCACAGGACCAAACATCTGTCCTCTCTGTCTCACAGGACCAAACATCTGTCCTCTCTGTCTCACAGGACCAAACATCTGTCCTCTCTGTCTCACAGGACCAAACATCTGTCCTCTCTGTCTCACAGGACCAAACATCTGTCCTCTCTGTCTCACAGGACCAAACATCTGTCCTCTCTGTCTCACAGGACCAAACATCTGTCCTCTCTGTCCCACAGAACCAAACATCTGTCCTCTCTGTCTCACAGGACCAAACATCTGTCCTCTCTGTCTCACAGGACCAAACATCTGTCCTCTCTGTCTCACAGAACCAAACATCTGTCCTCTCTGTCTCACAGAACCAAACATCTGTCCTCTCTGTCTCACAGGACCAAACATCTGTCCTCTCTGTCTCACAGAACCAAACATCTGTCCTCTCTGTCTCACAGAACCAAACATCTGTCCTCTCTGTCTCACAGAACCAAACATCTGTCCTCTCTGTCTCACAGGACCAAACATCTGTCCTCTCTGTCTCACAGAACCAAACATCTGTCCTCTCTGTCTCACAGAACCAAACATCTGTCCTCTCTGTCTCACAGGACCAAACATCTGTCCTCTCTGTCTCACAGAACCAAACATCTGTCCTCTCTGTCTCACAGAACCAAACATCTGTCCTCTCTGTCTCACAGGACCAAACATCTGTCCTCTCTGTCTCACAGAACCAAACATCTGTCCTCTCTGTCTCACAGAACCAAACATCTGTCCTCTCTGTCTCACAGGACCAAACATCTGTCCTCTCTGTCTCACAGGACCAAACATCTGTCCTCTCTGTCTCACAGGACCAAACATCTGTCCTCTCTGTCTCACAGAACCAAACATCTGTCCTCTCTGTCTCACAGAACCAAACATCTGTCCTCTCTGTCTCACAGGACCAAACATCTGTCCTCTCTGTCTCACAGGACCAAACATCTGTCCTCTCTGTCTCACAGGACCAAACATCTGTCCTCTCTGTCTCACAGAACCAAACATCTGTCCTCTCTGTCTCACAGGACCAAACATCTGTCCTCTCTGTCTCACAGGACCAAACATCTGTCCTCTCTGTCTCACAGGACCAAACATCTGTCCTCTCTGTCTCACAGGACCAGAGGACTTCCCAAGTTGAAGGAGTCCAGTTCCCATGAGTCTCTGGTGAGTCCGGGCAGCGCCGTGGAGACTCTGGACCTGAGCATGGAGGACGACGTGTTCATCAAACCTCTGCACAGCAGCATCCTGGGCCAGGAGTTCTGCTTCGAGGTCAGCACACACACACACACACACACCACGCACACGTGTCTCACACACACACACACCACGCACACGTGTCTCACACGTGTCTCACACGTGTCTCACACGTGTCCAAATGTTTGTGGTCTTCACTCTGTCCCGTCTCACCTGTCAGGTGACGTACTCTGGCGGCAGTAAGTGCTTCAGCTGCACGTCGGCCTCAGAGAGAGACAAGTGGATGGAGAACCTGAGGAGAACCATCCAGCCCAACAAGGTGAGACAGAGAGGAGGACCGGTTCTGATGAGGTCCAGCTGAGGACCGGTTCTGATGAGGTCCAGTTGAGGACCGGTTCTGATGAGGTCCAGCTGAGGACCGGTTCTGATGAGGTCCAGCTGAGGACCGGTTCTGATGTTTGACATGTTCATGTAGTGGTTATAAAATTGTTATTATTGTTTTGTATTATTTTGTATTTGTATGTAGTTCATGGTATTATTTGGGAAATGTAAAGGGATCAAACACCATAATCCATTCTTCAGTTGAAGAGAAATTCATGGGAATAAGATGCATGTGATTGCTGCTCTAAATATCTGTGACCAATTTTTCTGGTCTTGCAGTTCAAAGGTCACAGAATGATGCAGTAGCAGAATGCATCTTAAATATATTTTCTTTAATGTTACTTTTCTGAATATGATTGTTTATAGACTTTAGAGAGTGATACAATTTCAAAGTTTATGTCTTGAGAGTTTTACTTCCTGGTCGTGTTTCGATTAGTGATGTCTAAACTAACACAGGTGAAATGTGTTGCTCCTGCTCGCCCATTAACAACACTGGACGTGACAGAAGTGACACTGTGTCTGTGTTTGTTTCACATTTCCCCTTTTCAGGTAAAAATTCTGACTGTTACCAGTTTTATAACTAGATTTATGGTCACTGAGTTTAGAAAACATGTAGAAAATGGCTGCAGTAACATGAACAGCTTGGGTAACTGTGATTTTGATAAGAGTTTACTCTAGTTTTCTTGCCAACTGTGTCCCATTGCACAGATGCCTAGCAGGTATACTCACAATGTTTGAGTGCAATGTTCAGGACTTTTAAATTCTATATTTTATACAAGTGAAATAATGTTAATATCTGTAATTCTGTAAGACATCAGTCTAGTTAGATATGTATGATGCATAGATGATTGATGTATGTTTTCGTAATGTTACATGTAAGGTTTATATACGATGCTGTAGTTGTGTAGTCTGCTATTCATGCTGATGATATACATGCAGTCTTGGTTTGTGTTGGCACAGAGACATCTTGAGTAATTATTAATGTTGTGTGGTTCAATTTTTGTAACCGAATTACATTTTTTTATGTGACAATGTTATACTGAAAACTGTTTTGAAATATAACAACACTGGACGTGACAGAAGTGACACTGTGTCTGTGTTTGTTTCACATTTCCCCTTTTCAGGGGTATAACACATACACCCCCAAGATCTGGACCCTGAACTATAGGAGTCTAGACTTTGATCTCTCCTCTTTTCCACCTGCCTCTGTCCTGAACCAGGATCAGGAAAGGCTGTCGGCTCTCTGCCCAGTAAGGGATTTACGCACCTACATGCAGAGAACAGCCGAATGGAGAAGAACAAATCAACTGTTTGTCTGCTTTGCAGCACCTGCTACCGGGAGAGCCCTATCAAAACAACGCCTCTCACACTGGGTGACTGAGGCCATTAAGAGGGCCTACAGTAGCAAAGGTCAGCAGGCACCCTCTGGAGTGCATGCTCACTCCACTAGGGGCCTTGCCACTTCCTGGTCATTGTTCAAGGGTGTACCAGTTGCAGACATCTGCGCTGCTGCGAATTGGAGCTCCTTGAATACTTTTGCAAGGCATTACAGTTTGGATGTTACTGCAGGTGACGTCACTCAGGCTGTTCTTTCTAACATTCAGTAGAAAGTAGCCTTGGGATGCCTACTGATCAGAGGCAGACGTTCACTCTAGCATGCATTTTACTGAGCATTTCAAGGGCGTGAATGGATTACGTTCCCATAGCAAGTATGTTGCACTGAGAGAACATGACTGAAAGGGAACTGAAAGTTATGCACCATAACTCATGTTCCCTGAAGGAAGGGAACGAGGTGCAACATAACTGGCCCTTTTCAATGCTGAAAGCTCGGTGAAGTGCACTTTTCAAGAGGAAGATGGAGGGGCGCATGGCGCTTAAGTAGCCAGAGGGTGGGGCCTCTGGCGCAGCAGTGACGCCCCTAGCCGTAAAAGCGTGAGTGTATTCCTTCAGGTAATCATGCGGGGGTGCAATTCCCATAGCAAGTATGTTGCACCTCGTTCCCTTCCTTCAGGGAACATGAGTTATGGTGCATTACTTTCAGTTTTGTCTTTGTAGAAACCAGTTCAAGGTTGTTTGTAGTTTGTGACAACAGGCACATTAAAGTTGTAAGATGTGAAAACTTACTATTCAGTCATTTTCTGCTCATCATCTGAACCAAAACAAACCAAAACAAAAAAACAAAAACAAAAAAATACCGTATTTTCCGACCTAAAAGTCACACTTAAAAAAACAACTAATTTTCATGTCTTGCGACTTATGGGGCGGAGCGACTTTTCGGGCGGTAAATACGGTATATATGGGCCCCATATTGACTCAAGCCCAGGGGCCCCCATCCTCCTAAATCCGACCCTGTTTATAACAGTTTCAAACGGCTGATTGTCCCTGATGAACACTAAAGAGCCGTAAAGTTACTGTGAGCTTACAGGAGCATTTCAAACTATTCTGACTAAATAAAAGACTTTACAAAGATTTTTAGTCTTTGTCAGGAACATCTGTGGTTATTGACAGCACCAAAATAAAACCTTAAAATGTGGGACTGATTTTAGACCATCAAATGGTTAAATGAATGAAACATTTATAACTGAATAAATTGTGAAGTATCAGGGAATTTTCATTCAATTCATTCAACCTTTATTTATACAGGCTAGCCTCGTTGAGTCACGGGGACTCATTTACAAGAGGGACCTGTCTCACTCACACCAAACAACCATCCACTCTCACACTCACACCTAGGGTCAATTTAGAGTCACCAATCAGCCTAACAAGCATGTTTTTTGGTCTGTGGGAGGAAACCGGAGTACCCGGAGGAAACCCACGCATGCACGGGGAGAACATGCAAACTCCACCCAGAAAGGCCCCGGACCGGGAT
This sequence comes from Garcialebias charrua, assembly GCA_038048925.1. Classification (NCBI taxonomy): domain Eukaryota; kingdom Metazoa; phylum Chordata; class Actinopteri; order Cyprinodontiformes; family Rivulidae; genus Garcialebias; species Garcialebias charrua. Next base: position 13,310 of record JBBPBX010056162.1, read on the forward strand.
TTGAACCGGCAACCTTCTCGCTGAGAGGCAGCAGCTCTACCAGTTGTGCCAACGTGCTGGAATGATTTTAGTTGGACAAACATAGAAAACCTCCAACAGCTGCAGTGAACTGACCTCAGAACCTCCAGTCTACAGTTTGGACTCTCCAGGAAACCACAGAGCTCCTTCACTCCAGAGTCAAATAGCTGGTTCCAGCTCAAGTCCAGTTGTGTCAGATGGGAGGGGTTGGACTTCAGAGGTGAGACCAGATAAAAACAGCTGATCTCTGACAAACAGCATTTCTCCAATCTGAATAAAGAATAAAAGATGTGAGCTGAAGCAACAGGATGCAGGTTCAAACTGAAATATGAACTAAATGATTGAAGTGGACAGAATTAGTTTTACTGGATGTCAGAGACACAAAAACTGAATCCATTCAAGGTTGTAAACTTTTCATTTTAAACATTTCTCTAACTTTTACTACTTGCTAGAGTCTGACTGAGGTTATTAAAAAGATCATTAAACATGTGAGTTATTTGTAAGCGCCACCAAGGGGTGGGAACATGTACTGTAATCAGCCTCTCATGTTAAAGCTACTGTCTGCAGTTTCTGTATGACCAAAACACTTGGAAAATTTTGAACAGGGAAAGCATTCTGCTCCCTCCCCCTCAGAGCCATATATGGCTCTGTTTCCACGTGCTCTGCTGAACTTGAGATCAGCTCCGCCTCCTGCTGCATGTCCTCTCGGAGCCGCTGCATATTCTGTGTTTATATGTTAATAAAACGTTCTAAAAAATAAAATAAAACAATGGAGCGCTGGTCCAGCACACCAGAAGACCAGAAAATCTGCAGGGACTTGGGCAGCCACATAAAACCCAAGTTTAATTCGCTCGTGACAGCCTCAGTCATTTCCTCAGTCATTGCACTCAGCGGAGGGAGAGGAGAGGAGGAGGGAGCGATCACTTGACTTTTGGCAAAAAAACAAAAGAAAAGTCAAGATAAGGGATGATGAAGAGGAATTTAATACTGTACATTTGTGTCACATATAAAACAGTCCTGCATCGCTTTGAAAATCTTTGAATGAGAACATGCGCGGATGCTCGCTGTCTGCGCGCTGGGACAGGTGGGGGCATGGGTTAGGGGCGTGAGAAGCTCTGTTGAGGACAACTGGAACGCAGCTTTATTGGCTGGTTCAAAAAACTGTTTTTATTGGCTGGTTAACCGCGGGGCGCTGTGGTTTTTATAAATGCTTTTATTACCACCGGGAGACGCCAGAGGACTATAGTTTTTTTCAGAGATTACCTGTCTAACATCAGTCTATCACGAGACAGTAGCAGAGTGAAGAAATATGTTTAAAAAATAAGTTACATACTGAAGCTTTAACAGTAACAGTTCTGGTGTTTTCAAGTGAACATTGATGTGATCTCAGTCCCACATTTGAAAAAAAAACTGATTTGTTTAGAGCCATAGAGGTGGAGATCCTGGACAACTTGTGGGTCACAACCCAAGAGTTAAGAATCTGTGCTTTAGTTCATCATTAAGGTTCCTCGTTTCTTTCTGCATCATGGGGTCAACTCTCCAACAAGCTGTGACTCTCAGCTACTACCACACCACATTTTAGCTCACTATCTAACTCCCTGTTACAGATGCTTTGGTACAGGCTAAGGGTTTATTATCTGTGGTGGCCATCTTGAATCTGGTTAACAACCACACTTCATCAGTTCTAGATGTTCATCTAATGATGACTTTCTAAGAGTTTATTAAAATATTTTCAGTGATTTATGAGATATTTTGCTAACAAACAAACTGCACACAGACAAAGCAGAAACAGGTAAAAACATGATCGCTCTTCCTTCTCCTTCAGCGCTGAGACAACTGCTTCATGTTGAATCCAGTAAAAGTGATTTAAAGGTTAAAACAAGCAGCAAAAATGTTTTTGTTCTAAAAAGGTTTTTAGACATTTGGAAAGAGAAACTTCAAAACAGACGTGTTCAAGTTGAACTTTTGAAATGAATGAAACATTTATAACTGAATAAATTGTGAAGTATCAGGGAATGATTTTAGTTGGACAAACATAGAAAACCTCCAACAGCTGCAGTGAACTGACCTCAGAACCTCCAGTCTACAGTTTGGACTCTCCAGGAAACCACAGAGCTCCTTCACTCCAGAGTCAGACAAGTTGTTGTCACTCAGGTCCAGTTGTGTCAGATGGGAGGGGTTGGACTTCAGAGCTGAGACCAGAGAAGAACAGCTGATCTCTGACAACTGCAGCTCTCCAATCTGAATAAAGAATAAAAGATGTGAGCTGAAGCAACAGGATGCAGGTTCAAACTGAAATATGAACTAAATGATTGAAGTGGACAGAATTAGTTTTACTGGATGTCAGAGACACAAAAACTGAATCCATTCAAGGTCATAAACTTTTCATTTTAAACATTTCTCTAACTTTTACTACTTGCTATAGAGTCTGACTGAGGTTATTAAAAAGTTCGTTAAACATGTGAGTGGGTCGTTAGTGCCACCATGGGGTGGGAACATCAGGGCTTAAAGTGAAAATAAATCCTGAGCCTGAAACTTTTTTGTGTTGTTGATAAAATAAAATCGTAACATTTGGCCAATGTTTATTAAAAATGCTCTCTGAAAAGTGCAAATAACTGTTTTTAAACAATTTAACTTCAAGTAACAATGACTTACATGAGGTTTCAATGTATCTGAACTTAATGTAAAATATGTGCAGCAGAGAACTGCCCTGCAGCAAAAAATAAATAAATAAACTTAAAGACTCAACACCACATTGAACAGACAGACACATTTCAGTCAATTCATCTGTAATAAATTTAGAATACTCAATATCACAATCTAAAAAGAAGTTCCACAGAGCTGGTTTTAGGACTCCCAGCATTCTAAATAACTTTCACAGTAAGAGCTGGAGTCATCTCCAGCATCAACACACAGATGTTCTGTGCAGTGAAAAAGTTTCATGTGAACACAGACTGTTTAAAGGTGGGGTGACATGATTTTTTTACTATGCATAAAATTGCTCAAAATATGTATATTTTATCATTTAAATATGTTAGTTTTTGCAAACAAAATGATAAATCAATTTAATTTTGATTTTAAATTGATTTTAAACTTTGCGCCACATTTATTCATGGGGAATCCCATTACACACGAATGCACCATCTGTGACGTAGTGTGAGGCAGAGGGCTCTGGTCTCTTTAATAGCGAACAATTTAAAACCCGACGAATTTAGCAATCTAAGTTAAGATTTGAATTATTTGTCTTCAGTTTGGGAAGCAGAAAATAGTTTGGGTGATAGAACAAGAAACAACAGGATCTACCGTATTTTCTGGAATATAGGTCGAACCTGAATATAGGTCGCATTGTCCAATTATTGCAAAAAAAATTGGGAAAATCCATATACGGGTCACACCTGAATATAGGTCGCACCTATAAATATTTGTCAGCTGAATATATATGTTAGTGTGTCTCTGTTTAATTTTTGTTAATAAATGATTACAAATCAGCTTATTTTAGAACGTTAGCGGCCGAAAGTGATAAAAAGCCATAAATAGATCGCACCTAAATATAGGTCGCAGGGCATGTAAAACAGACAAAAAGCCATGACATATATTCTGGAAAATACGGGTAATTTAGGTCTGCAACCGTATGAGACTTACCTTCAGGTCGAGCAGCTCACACACGCACACTGACAAGCCCAGAGCTCTGCCTCACACTACGTCACAGTAGGTGCATTCGCGTTTAATGGGAGCCAAGATGGTGTAGTGGTAGGGCTTTTGACTTGGGACCCGAAGGACGCGGGTTCGCGTCCCGGCCACTACACACCTTGGGGTGTCTATGAGTGCACATCTAATTCTCCAGCTCCCCGGGCGCTTTCTATGGCTGCTCACTGCACCACCTGGTAGGTGGTTGGGTTAAATGCAGAGACGAATTTCGTCTGTGTATGGGAAACATACGCAGATGACAGGAAAAGACATTATTATTATTATTTCCCATGAATAAACACGGCGTAAAGTTTAAAATCAAATTTAAAGCAAAATTAAATATATTTATCATTTTGTTTGCAAAAACAAACATTTAAATGATAAAAAGATACATATTTTGAGCAATTTTATGCATAGTAAAAAAAAAAAAATCATGTCACCCCACCTTTAATCTCTGATATAAATTTCTTACCAGCATTGGCATCAGAAGCATTTGTAAGGGATGGGGGCAGGCACACTGGTGGGGGGTCCTCCCCCAGAAAATTTGGAATAAAATAGATGCCATTTCCTGTATTCTGGTGTATTTTAAAGGGTTAAACATCTATGTTTACCTACATAAGTAACTTGATTCAATAACTAGTTTAGAGAGCAACAAGAAGTGACCTGACCAACAGCTCTCCTTGTGTGAATAGAGCATGCTTTGCTCACCTCGAGCATCCCAACACCCCCACCCTGGTTGACAACTGCTGGCACTAACGTAATGCTAAGATAGCATGCCACACAGAGGTGTCTCCACCTCCTCCCCCTACCCTGTCCACATAAAAACCTTGAGAGAGGAGTGTCCACTGCCAAGACAGGTACCCTGGGGAGACACTGCATGCAGTGAAGGAGAGTTGTTGAAAACCCAGAGTGGACTTTTGTGCTTTAATCAAGTGGAATGGATTTGATCACAAAGAAATGCAAACAAAGCTGGGTGAACTAATATTTCATGGTAAATTTGTGAGTGGGGGGTCCAAACAAATATTTTTTAAATGTGAGGGGGACATGTCCCCTTCACATAATTGATGTGATGCTGTTTACCAGCTTCACAGGCATGAAAAGAATCATGAAGTCAGCAGCAGCAGTTCTGTAGATAACATACATTACATTTATAACAATGCAGTAATCTAATAAAGAATTATTTCATAATGAACTGATCTTTATTCTTTATCTTGCAGCTCCCAGCTGAATGCATGCAGCTCAAAAACCTGTTTTATTTAACTACAGACTTTATTATCTCATTTGAATTAGACGATTTTAACCCTTTAACTTTATTCATTCATGTTCCTCAGAGGGAAAATCAACCTTCTTAATTAAATGGTCAGCCTCAAATAAATATATCTAATTTAAATGATTTTTATTTTAATGCTTGAAAGGGTTTTGTTTAAAATCTCTACATTATTATTATTATTTTTATTGACAAAATGATTTTTTTACTATAAGTTTTTAAAAAGTGTATTTTCCTCCATTGGTCCACCCTCTGGGTCAACATCCAGATCCTCCTGTTCCGCAGAGCTCAGAACTGATGCTTTGTACTGGACCCCCTCCTCTGCGCAGTCACACCTCTTCTAAAGATCTTCCTCTTCATCACCCTCCGACTCACCCCAGCTCTCACTGACTTATCATGCACTGAACTCCGTTCAACTTCTGCGTCTTTTTCTTATTTTTCCTGCAGTAATAACTTGGGAACCTCCGTCAGAAAGGAGGGGGGAGGTTGTTTATGTGTACAACGGTGGTGGGGGGGGAGGTGTATGGTGGTGGTGGGGGGCTGCAGCTTCTCGCTGTAACGCGCTTGAGATTTGACATTATTCAGATAAAAGACGTGGAGTGGATTATTGATCATAACTCTGAAACACATGAACGGACTCCCCGCTAGCTGCCCGCTCTCTCTCTGCTAGCTGACCGCTCTTCTTCGTCTCTCTTTTTCCGGTCGCTCATTTGACCCACATACCTGTACCAGTCAGAGGAGGCGCCGGACACTTGAGTAAGAGGAAAAATTACCTCCTGTTACGGAGGAGGCAGAGCGCCACTTGTTTCTAAATCTATATTTTGTCCCGGTGCGACGAAGTCCGCATTTATTTGACTGTGAAGCCACATACACACATGCTTGCTTTTCTAAGACCCGCCTTTCTGTTAGTAATTGTTCAAAACAACGTGAGCTTCAATGTGATTGGATGTAATCGCTGTCCATCAATCAAAGTTAAATTGAGTTGGACCGTTTAGTCAAAAGCCGGAAATCCGGCGGGGGCTGGAGGTCTTTAACCCCTGGAACATGTACTGCACATATATGAAAGTCAAGGCCTGCGGGCCAGATCCGGAACGCAAATTAAAGGACAACACCCACCGTGACAGTAACAATTCACCATATTGGACAATTACTGTAGTAGAATATGATGTCTATTTTCATTTTTGCATTTGGGCCAGGCAAATGAAAAAAAAAGAACAAAAAACAACGTAGTGCCGAAATTTTCCGGAAACCCCTCCGAAGATTGCCGAACTCGTGATTCACTTAAAAAAAGGCTACACCCAAAAGGCAGAAGTTAGTTCACAATGGCGGTGGCTTATGAGAGTGATGAGGATTTCAGTGGAAGTTCCAGTGGCTTAGACAATATTTTTAATGATTTATCTGCAAGTGATGGAGAACAAGATGTAGATGTCCAGACTGAAATTATTGATCAGCAAGGACCTTTACCGTACATGTACGAACCAAGAAGAAGGCACGAGGCAGCTCCCCCTGCAGAAGAAGACTCGTCAGAGAACGGACCTTCTCGGATTGAAAACACGGACTGGTAAACTATGTTCCAGTAGCCTTTTTCAAACAAAAATTATTTATTTGAGTAAACAAAAAATGGATTGTAAGGACCATTTGCCTAGAAAACGTTTTTGTCCATCTGTTCCCTCTTTTTTTCTCTGCATTCATCCATCCATCCATCCATTTTCTTCCGCTTATCCGGGGTCGGGTCGCGGGGGTAGCAGCCTAAGTAGGGAGGCCCAGACTTCCCTCTCCCCAGCCACTTGGAGCAGCTCCTCTGGGGGAATCCCAAGGCGTTCCCAGGCCAGCCGAGAAACATAGTCCCTCCAGCGTATCCTGGGTCTTCCTCTGGGTCTCCTCCCGGTGGGACATGCCCGGAACACCTCACCAGGGAGGCGTCCAGGAGGCATCCTAACCAGATGCCCGAGCCACCTCAACTGGCTCCTCTCGATGTGGAGAAGCAGCGGCTCTACTCCGAGTCCCTCCCGGATGACTGAGCTTCTCACCCTATCTCTAAGGGAGAGTCCAGCCACCCTGCGGAGAAAACTCATTTCAGCCGCTTGTATCCGAGATCTTGTTCTTTCGGTCATAACCCAAAGCTCATGACCATAGATGAGGGTGGGAACGTAGATCGATCGGTAAATTGAGAGCTTTGCCTTTTGACTCAGCTCTCTCTTCACCACGACAGACCGGTACAGCGCCCGCTTCACTGCGGACGCTGCACCTATCCGCCTATCGATCTCACGCTCCAGTTTTCCCTCATTCGTGAACAAGATCCCGAGATACTTAAACTCCTCCACTTGGGTAAGGACCTCCTCCCCGACCCGGAGAGGGCACGCTACCCTTTTCCGGCTCAAGACCATGGCCTCGGATTTGGAGGAACTGATCCTCATCCCGGCCGCATCACATTCAGCTGCAAACCGCTCCAGCGAAAGCTGTAGATCACGAGCTGATGAAGCCAATAGGACCACATCATCTGCAAAAAACAGAGAAGCGATTCTAAGGCCACCAAAACGGATCCTCTCAACACCTTGGCTGCGCCTAGAAATTCTGTCCATAAAAGTTATAAACAGAATCGGTGACAAAGGGCAACCTTGGCGGAGTCCAACTCTCACCGGAAACGAGCCTGACTTACTGCCGGCAATGCGGACCAAGCTCTGACACCGGTCGTACAGGGACCTAACAGCCCATATCAATGGGCCTGGTACCCCATACTCCCGGAGTACCCGCCACAGAACCCCCCGAGGGACGCGGTCGAATGCCTTTTCCAAGTCTACAAAGCACATGTAAACTGGTTGGGCAAACTCCCACGCACCCTCCAGGACCCTGTTGAGGGTGTAGAGCTGGTCTAGTGTTCCACGACCAGGACGAAAACCACACTGCTCCTCCTGAATCCGAGGTTCGACTATCCGACGGACCCTCCTCTCCAGAACCCCTGAATAGACCTTACCAGGGAGGCTTAAGAGTGTGATCCCTCTATAGTTGGAACACACCCTACGGTCCCCCTTTTTGAATAGGGGAACCACCACCCCAGTCTGCCAATCCAAGGGAACTGCCCCCGATGTCCACGCGATATTGCAGAGTCGCGTAAGCCAACACAACCCCACAACATCCAGAGCCCTAAGGAACTCAGGACGAATCTCATCCACCCCCGGAGCCTTGCCACCGCGGAGCTTTTTAACCACCTCGGCGACCTCAGCACCAGAGATTGGAGAGCCCGATCCAAAGTCCCCAGGCTCCGCTTCCTCAGTGGAAGACGTGCCAGTAGGATTGAGGAGGTCTTCGAAGTATTCCGCCCACCGACTCACAACATCCCGAGTTGAGGTCAACAGCACGCCATCCCCACCATAAATGGTGTTGGTCGCGTACCGCTTTCCCCCCCTGAGACGCCGGATGGTGGACCAGAATCGCCTCGAAGCCGTACGGAAGTCATTCTCCATGGCCTCTCCGAACTCCTCCCACGCCCGAGTTTTTGCCTCAGCAACCACCCGAGCCGCATGCCGCTTGGACTGCCGGTACCTATCTGCTGCTTCCGGGGTCCCACAGGCCAAAAAGGCCCAATAGGACTCCTTCTTCAGCTTGACAGCATCCCTCACCGCCGGTGTCCACCACCGGGTTCGAGGGTTGCCACCACGACAGGCACCAACAACCTTGCGGCCACAACTCCGATAAGCTGCCTCGACAATAGAGGCGCGAAACATGGCCCACTCGGGCTCAATGTCCCCCGCCTCCCTCGGAACGTGTTCAAAGCTCTCCCGGAGGTGGGAGTTAAAGCTCCGTCTTACGGGAGACTCTGCCAGACGTTCCCAGCAGACCCTCACAATACGTTTGGGTCTGCCAGGTCTGACCGGCATCCTCCCCCACCATCGGAGCCAACTCACCACCAGGTAGTGGTCAGTTGACAGCTCCGCCCCTCTCTTCACCCGAGTGTCCAGGACATGCGGCCGCAGATCAGATGAGACGACAACAAAGTCGATCATTGAACTACGACCTAGGGTGTCCTGGTGCCAAGAGCACATATGGACACCCTTATGCCTGAACATGGTGTTCGTTATGGACAATCCATGACGAGCACAGAAGTCCAACAACAGAACACCACTCGGGTTCAGATCAGGGGGGCCGTTCCTCCCAACCACACCCCTCCAGGTCTCACTGTCATTGCCCACGTGAGCGTTGAAGTCCCCCAGCAGAACAAGGGAGTCCCCAGGAGGCGCACCCTCCAATACCCCCTCCAAGGACTCCAAAAAGGGTGGGTAATCTGCGCTGCCGTTCGGCGCATAGGCACAAACAACAGTCAGAGCCCGTCCCCCCACACGTAGGCGAAGGGAGGCTACCCTCTCGTTCACCGGGGTGAACCCCAACGTACAGGCACCGAGATGGGGGGCAACAAGTATGCCCACTCCTGCTCGGCGCCTCTCACCAGGGGCAACTCCAGAGTGGAAGAGTGTCCAACCCCTCTCAAGGAAACTGGTTCCAGAGCCAGAGCCATGCGTTGAGGTGAGTCCGACTATTTCTAGCCGGAACCTCTCAACCTCACACACTAGCTCAGGCTCCTTC
>JBBPBX010056163.1:10521-22861 GCA_038048925.1 Garcialebias charrua
GTAGCTCAGAGGTGAGGGCCCGTCGCCCTCGCCTGTTTAATGGGCTGTCCGTTTGCCAACTGTTCCTTTGAGGGGGCCAGCACGTCGGGCGTCAGAGCTGGGATTTGGGAGGGAGGGCCGGTGCCGCTGGATCAGACAGATGGAGGGGGGTCCGGCTCCATTCATTTAGCTCTATGAGAACAACAGAGCCCCACTTCAAACAACAAGAACGCAATCTGCTGGCTCCAACGTCTGCGAACAAATACGCCGGCACGCACAAGTTGCAACACATGTGCTTTTATTAGATCTTTCTTCTTTTTTTTTTTTGGGGATCCACTGGGTCTTTAATGTAAACTCTACCAAAAGGATGGAAACTCAACACCTGAAGATAAAGATGTCACCGCTGCTGTTAAAAGTGAATTTGCAGCTCATCTGCCAATCTGACACATATGCACCACGCATTGCACACATATGCTCACTGTGGCATACAAACACAGGCTTCGGAGTGCCCACCCCATTCCTAACCCTGCTCTCCATGGGACTACCTCCTCTGCTACCAACCAGCTCTGAACCCCCCTCTCCACCCTCTGTTCTGAATTCACTGGCACTTCCAGAAAGCTCCGAGGCGCCAGCGGAGTGGGGCTCATCTCTTGGGAACAATAAAGCCAGATCTTCATAAAAACTTCAAAAAGGCCTCGGCAAGTGTTTTATAGGTGCTTTAAAGGTTTATGGGCCCTGGGGAAGGAGAATGAAAGACAGAAATGACTGATGCAGTAGTGGTAGGCTTTATTTTTCCCACCCACTGTACACACATGTACAAAAACACACACATGGCTGCAGAAGCATGAATACACACTGCCGCTAATCCACCCATTGGTGCAAAGCTGAAATCAACTGGTTGGACGGATGTTAGTGGAAGGGCACAAAAGGCAGCAGCGTTAAGGTGAAACAGGTGATCGGGCAGTGTATAAATAAAACAGAACGTGAAAGATGGATGTTACTGTAGAAAGATGGCACAGACGCTCAAATTTCAACCCATTTTAAATTTAGAGATAATTAGCAGTAATAATAATAACTATAATTAACTTGCTGTTTTGAAAAGTTGAATGGGTAAATCTGATGACTTCATTCATCTAAGTTAACCTGTACTATAATTGGACTTTTAAATATTAAGGAAGACAAGTTTTTTTTTAAAGCTAAATTATTTTGTAAAGCCTTGTTGCATGAGGCGATGTCTTCTTAATCAGCTACTTAGACTACAAGCATGTCTTAAAGACATAAAAACCTGGATGACCCTACATTTTCTTCTTTTGAAAACAGACAAGACAAGGTTTAGTTTTTGGACCTCAGCATCTTAGGAATTAATTTTTCAGTCTTTCACCCTCCTTAGATGGCGTTAATCTGGCCTCCAGCTCTAATGTTAAAAATCTTGGTGTTATTTTTGACCAAGACATGTCTTTCAACCCCCACTTTTAAAATGTTATTAGAACCGCCTTCTTCTACCTGTGTAATATCACTAAAATTAGAAACATCTTATCTAAAAATTGTGCAGAAAAACTGGTTCATTAATTTGTCACATCTAGACTGGACTGTTGCAATGGTTTATTATCTGGTTGTCCAAATGGTTCTTTAAACAAAAGGCTTCAGTTGATCCAAAATGCTGCTGCCAGAGTCTTAACTGGAGTTAGTGGGAGAGATCATCTCTCTCCAGTTTTAGCTTCTCTCCCATGGTTCCCTGTCAAGTCCAGAATTCAATTCAAAATCTTACTTCTAACATACAAAGTTATCAACAACCTAGCTCCATCGTATATTTGAGATCTTATTGTTCCATATTTTCCTAACAGAGCACTTCACTCTCAGACTGCAGGTTTACTTGTGGTTCCTAGAGTTTCCAAAAGCAGAATGGGACGAAGATCGTTTAGTTATCAGGCTCCTCTCTTGTGGAACCAACTTCCAGTTTCTGTCCATGAGGCTGACACATTGTCCAGTTTTAAGACTGGGCTTAAGACTTTCCTTTTTGATAAATCCTATAGTTAGCGTTGGCTTGTCATGGTGCTATAGGCCTAGTAGAGGACAAATTGACCTCATTTCCTTAAATGAATTGCTAAAACTGAAGAGTAATACTATTTCTATCTTAACATGTGATTCTTGACCTGCCATTGTGTATCTGTTCCTACCAAACCCAGCCAGTCGAAGCAGCCAAGCTTGTCCTGAGCCTGGTTCAACTAAAGGTTTCCTCCTCAAGGCTCGGATATAGTCGCGCTTTGGTCCGCAAGCTGGAGCGCACGTGCTGCGTGCGCACTGTGCATGCGTTTATAGTGTGGCACGGCAGCGCTTGGCAAAGTGCTGTTCTTTTACTGACCAGCAGGTGGCAGTACCCTCTAAAACCTGTGCATATGTTGCAAGAAAGGGTGTAGAAGAAGAAATCTACCGTAGAAGAAGAACTGTTTGAAATCACACAACAAAAACAAATAGCTTTCCGCTCGCGTGCTGAACTGTTGTCTTTATTTGCGGCTTTCAATGCATGGAGTCAGCGGAGGAGAAAGCGATCACGTGACTTTTGGCGAAAAAACAAAAGAAAAGTCCGACTCCAGATCAGGAATGAAGGAGAATTTAATACATTTTGTGTCACAAAACATTCCTCCATGCGTCGCGACGCCGTTTCCACGACCACAGCGGCGCAGACAGCTGCAGAATCTGGCGTGAAGGCTGTCGGTGAGGTCCACACCCGACCTGTCAATCAATTCGGCGCGCGCGCTAGGCTTGCGGAGCTTCAAAATCTGGGAGGTGCACGACCACGCGCGAAACCAACGCGCTGGCCAAAGCGCGGGGGCGGGGACTTCGCAATTGCGTCACTTTGGCCGCGCGCCCTATGCGACGCGTCAACTATATCCTAGGCTTCACGAGGGAGTTTTTCCTTTCCACTGTCGCCTTCATGCCCGCTCAAGATGAGAGTCTGCAATGAAGTTAAACTCAAAGCAGTCTGCTCCTCAGATAAATAATATTAAATTATTATTTTAAATGATGAATGTTTCTGTTCAGTGCCCTGAGACGACTTCTGTTGCGACTTGGCGCTATATAAATAAACTGAATTGAACCGAATTAAAGAGGGGCTGCAGTAACGCAGTCTCATTTCAGTTTACATAATGAAAAAGGTAGAGTTAATTTTGCCATATTAAAACAAATGTATTCAGCTTAACCCTCCTGTTATGTTTGTTTCTGAGCTACAGCAATAATGTTCGTGGGTCAATTTGACCCGGGGAGTGTTTAATCATGTAATAGTGTCAGAAACCCAAAAAATCCTCCAAAACCTTTTTGTATCTGATTATTAACTCCAATACTAACCATGTCAGTCAATATTTGTGCAATGATGTTTTTTTTATTTCTCATAAATAAAGGATAATGACGACTAACTCATTTGGACATAAACAATGTGATTTACATTTTTTATGTTTGCTGAAAAAACCTACACACAAAAAAACAATAATTATCCTTGAAATTGATTTTTGTAAAAAAAATTATGTTACATTTTATTTTATTTTTTTCAAAGGGTGATCTTTATAATTGAACTTGAGACACATTTACTGTTCTGGGTCAAATTGACCCGCTCATTAAAATCAAGACAAATGAGTCATGAAGATTTGTGTGGGTGGAGTTTTCCCACGGGAACAGAAAAGGTTCCCGTCAAAAGTTGTATAAACACCTGCTTTCTCACAGTTTCCTTGTGAAGTAAAGAGAATAGTGAGAAAGTGGGTTTATGTGCATGCATGTGTGCATGTGTGTGTGTATGTGTGTGTGTGTGTGTGTGTGTGTGCGTGCGTGCGTGCGTGTGTGCGTGCGTGTGTGTGTGTGTGTGCGCGCGTGTGTGTGTGTAGTGAAATATGTCTCATAGTTTCAAGGAAACAAATAGAATTGGAAATGTTTTTACCCTTTTTACCATTCATTTTGACTGCCGGGTCAAATTGACCCGAACAGTATCGATGTAACAAGTAGACGCAGAGAGTGGTACAAATGTGTAAAGTGAATCATTTTCAATTTATATGTTGATTGGAACTATTAAGACAAATAGAAAAAGTTTCATGCAGAAAAAATATTTTTAACTATTTAAAAAAAAAATGTAAACTTTAAAACGGGTCAATTTGACCCGTAACATAACAGGAGGGTTAAATTATATTATTATCTCTCTGTGTGTCTCTGTGTGGGATTGTGTAAAAGAAGACTAAATGTTACAGACATGAACATTTAAACATGTAAATAACTTTTTTTAATGAGGTTGCTATCTTAGATGTATGTAAGGAGATGGATGCTTAATAATTTGTGAAAGAAGGCTCTTTCATAAGTTAAAACTCCACTATCTATCACCCCTACCCCATCACTAATTGTTAAGCTAGCTGTGTTAACAATAGCAAACCTTGATTTACTTGAGCAACTACTGTCATTTAAAGTTTGCATCCAAAGTCACTTTTTCATGCATGCCATTGATGAGATTTTATTTCCTAGGCTATAGATCAAATCTGTGAACCCATTTTTTACTCATGTAAAGTGAGCTAGAAGGCTATGTAGGCATTTATGTCAATAGGCTATATGAGTAAGGTGAAGACAAACCCTTTGACCCTTAATATTCATTAACCTTTGGAAGGGTCAAGAGATAGGGCACATAGAGTTGGAACAGATACCTGAAATCTGCTCACTTTTATAGTGGACTGGTTCCTGTTATTTGCAAAGGCCTGGACATGTGGTCGCCAGTTTGAATTCATTAAATGTTTGCAAGGAAGCTCGTCAGCTTCAGAATCTCCCTCTTGTGCCAGTGGAAGTGCTCAAGAAAGCACCTATCAAATGATTCTCCCAGATCCACGGCCTCAGCCGCTCACCGTTTAGATGCAGGTATTCTGACGAGTCACGCTGCATCCAAGCTGAACACCTTTTGCTTTGAATCTCCTCAATGAGCATGAATAGCCACTATTCAAGGCGTTTTTGGAATGCTTTCTTTGTATGTGTTCAGATATACACCAAGAGTTATATTTAGATCAGGCCCCCCTGGAGTCAGAAGGTTTAAAATTAGGAGGTGTCAGAATTCCAGTTCAATTCTTAAGTTACTGTCAATAAACGCTCAAGGACTGCTTTTAAAGGTGCAGTGCACTGGCAAGTAATATATGCATGATTTGTGTGCGATGGGATGCTTGGGAAACGTGAGTGGATTTGACGCGATACAGTTTGAAAGTGTAAATCTTCTAAATGGTGCACATATGCATTTACACATCTATATATCAAGATTCTTGAGTGCACGCTGTGTGCCAGCATACGTTTATGTATGTGCGCTTGTGTGTGCCTCTTCAGATTAGTGTTTGTAGGATCTGTTGACAGGCAAGCATGCAGCATTTTATTTGCTCAAGGGCTGAAAAAACACATGGCACTAGCAAGGGAGCACTGTGATATGAGCCCGCTGAAAGCAAGCTGGCCAGCCAGAATTCAAGCCTGGGATCATGAGTCAACTAAACATATAAACACACTGCGTATAAGCTGGACTGTGCAATATAAAATTGTATTATTGCATAAGCAAAAAAAAAAAAAAGTATTCTACTGCAAACTACTGTTTCTAATGTAAAACAGAATTATTATTATTTTTTTTAACTACTGGTATACAGTATACCATAATTTCCGGACTACAAGCCGCTACTTTTTTTTACAGGCAATGAACCCCGCGGCTTATACAATGCTTCGGCTAATTTATGGATTTTTGTTTTTTGATGGGCTAACAAGCTTCCTGCCACCAAAAAATTTAGCCTCATCACACCCCTGTGCTCACATAGCTGCCCAATACACAGCTCTCCTGGGGGGGGTCCACATGACTCAATGACCTGTACAAATAAAGGTTTAAAAAAATATGACCAATGAAATCACCGAACAGGTCACAGTGGACCAATGAAACGAGGAGTGGAGGAGAGAACGAGGAGGTGGAACTTGTGACCCTCCCTGGGGGCACAACAAATTATTCGCAGCTACTCGATATCAGTATGAATCGTGTATTAATATGACACTTGACGGTGGGAGGCTTGGATGACTAGTGGTGAGAAATCGTTTACCAAAACTGGCGGCATGCAAAGAGCAACTTCAGCTCCAGTCTGCCAGTGGACGCTGACAGAGGAGCAGTTTTAAAAAATCCTTGGCAGGAGAAAGATGAAGATAGAGATCAATGACTTCCTGGTAAGCTACTATATATTTTTTTAAACCAGCTATATTACCAGCACTGTTCAGATTTTTTTTTATAAATTGCGGTACATATTTGTGTATGTTACCGGCTCGTATTGAATCAAAAGTTTAAAAAAATCTTGCTGTGTAAATGTCTCACGTTACAACATGGACACCCACGGCTTGTACACAAGTGCAACCTATATATGTACAAAATTATTACTATTGTTTAAATTTAGTGGGCACAGCTTATATCAGTCAGAGTTAGAGTCAGAGATTCTTTATTGTCATTCGTACCACATGTGATACATGTGATGAAACGAGATTATGAACACGGGGTCCCAGTTACATCCAACAATAAAATGTAAAAGGAAAAACATTAATAAGATCTAAGATATGAACTAAGAAAAACACCAACTAAAAATACACTAAGCACTAATATCATAGAATAACATTACTCCAAACAGCAGCACAGACACAATGGGTGCACTCAATAGTCCAGAAATTACAGTAGTTTACAAGTAAATATTTCCTCAGACTGCTATTCACAACAAAGTGAAACATTTTTTTAAAGTCTTTATTCATTTTATAACAAAAATAAAAATACATAACATAACAATTAACATATCTGTAATTACAAAACATTGTAAATATAAAATGAAAGGCAGCAGATGAAGAAAGAATCTTATAAAATCTGTTCCTTATTTATCTAATAAACCATTCAAACAAACATATTCAAAAAATTGTCAAAACAAGTAAATAACTCAAGCGATATTTCAAATATCTAACACTTTTCATGAAAAACATTCATATATATTTTTTTAGCAATTAGATTTTTACCAGTTTCTTAAATACAGAGATTGATTTAGCTTCCTTAACATCTAACTCCAAATTGTTCCACAGTCCAACACCTTGAATTAGTGTAGATCTTCCCTTCAAACTGGTTCTAAATTGCGGTTTAAGAAAAACATCTTTCCCCTTAAGATTATAATAACTGGATCTTTTTACATAATTCATTTGGATATTAGAAGGCAATGTATTATGACGAGCTCTATACATAAATGACAAGATGTTATAATCCACTAAATCAGGGAACTTCAAAAACTTCATTTCACAAAATGATATATTTGATGGATGACAATAATGTTTACCTTTGATAATTCTTACAACTCTCTTCTGCAAGATTTTCAATACAAATTAATTTTTTACAGCTACTGGGTTGACAGTTTGCCCAACAATGCCCGCCAGTTTACAAGTCACACAACCCCACACCCCTAAAAGAATGGCTCACTGTTTTCTTAATTTTTTTAAAAGAATTACCCCACAACTGCTGAAAAATAATGTATCTTTTTGGACTGAATTTTTACTCTTTAACTGGGTTTTGGACTTTAGCAATAAGTACGGTAATCACAATCCATCAAACTGAACACAGAAGTTTCCTAAGGCTGTTTTCAGTCTTTTGCTTGTGGCTGGAAGGGAAGATGGCAGAGTGAATGGCAGGAATATTGCAGCCTTTTATGGAAATAGTCTACATTTGGTCCTGAGTGGTACACTTTTTGGCAATAACCTAGCACCGCATTCCTAAAGCCTCTGTATTCAGTACTGTTTTTTGGACTTTGAAGTGCCTGATAGAGGTATAAGAAATTTTGACTCCTCTGAAGCAGTGTGCGTGTCAAATTATTGTAAAATTAACAGATCCCACACGCCTATTATAATAACACGCTGTTTATAATGATGTTTTTCCACCACTTTAGGGCTTAGTGTATTACTAGTTGATGTTTCTCTTAGTTAATTCTAGTTGTTATTACTGTTTTTCTCTTGCATTTGTTGTTGGATGTAACTGGGACCCCGTGTACATAATCTCGTTTTCATCACATGTACCACATGCGGTGCAAATGACAATAAAGACTCTCTGACTCTGACTCTATTAGACCCAAAACTGAAGAAAATAACTCAAAGTAGCAATACAAGGATGAAAAAGAGAACAAGGAGATAGATATACACCATAAGAAGATCAATGAGCTTCAGAAAGCAAACAAATGGCTAAAGAGTACATGTGAGAAACAAGCCCATTACAAAAGAAGATGAATTCTGAGCTGATTGGTCTTCCTGAAAAAGAAGATGTGAGAGAAAATGTTAGTGTATTGGAATACTCACATGAGTTGTACCTACGTCCACCAGTTGAGAGTGATAATGACTACACCGTCTGGATCCAAAGAGCAATGCCGCTACTTCTAATATACCAAGGGCAGTAATAATCCAGTTTGGCATGAGAACCCTTCACAATGACGTCTGGAAAAAATCAAGAGATGCAAGAGTCTGCATATTTGCTTCAAAGAATATTTCTCCAAACAAAACCAGGAGGCTCGTAGCAAGCTGTGGCCTTTGGTCCATGATGTCAGGAAAAAGTGGAAGAGAAAGTTCCTGCAAGAAGGCGATGCAATCATCAACAACAAAAGGTTTAACCCAGAGTAGCTGCCACTTCACCAGCACACTGGTGTTCTCAGATACCGTAGTCACCCATGTGTATTTTGTTCCAAGGCAGCAAATGTTTATTGCATCAAATATTCATAATAAATGTGTGCTCAAGGATGGACTAGTTAATATCAGACACTTGAAAGCCATTTTAAAGTGTGAAATATCAGCATCACCCTGGTGGAGAATATCCTTAATCCAATATGGAAATTCAGTAATACCCTAGAACATAAATAATTTTGTGGACTAGTAAAATGGATACTTTGTGCGATAACTGTACTAGAAATGACCATTTTAGATAAGTGTGGCTATTTTAAATTTCAAGTCAAACAGGTGGAAGTTCCATCCATCCATCCATTATGTTTTTTTACCCACTTCTTCCTTTCTGGGTCACAGGGGTCACTGATGCCCATATTCAGAGGCAGGGGATACCCTGGACAGGTTGCAAGTCCATCACAGAGTCACATAAAGACAAACGAGACAGACAGCCATTTGCTCTCTCACTTATAGGGACAATTTAGAGTTACCAATTGATCCAACATGCATTTGTGGTCTTTGGGAGGAAACCAGAGAGAACCAACACATGCACGGAGAGAACATATAAACTCCACCCAGAAAGGTCATTAGCCAGGATTCGATCTGCCGACTTTTTCACTGATAGGCAGCAGCACTACCAACTGAGCCACTGCCCAAAATACCAAACCATCGATAGCAAATTTTATAATTGGTTTTAAAACTTTCTATTAAACCCTAAAAAATGTGTTACAGTAAAATGACTAGACATATATTGCTTGTTTGAAAGCAGCCATAAAGTCTTTTATGTGCCTTAACGCCATATTCTTCTTTACATTTGTAAATTTACAATCCCCAGGTTTCATGTGTTGCACTTTCTCTTCCAGTCCTGTCAAAAGCAGACTATGCTGGATTTCAAAAGTTTTTTTCTTTTGTCTCTCAACAGTTCTGTACATATGTGTGTTATGTTTGTTGGGGTCAATTTTGTACCTGTTTTGTAAACTTTCAATTCAATAAAGCATTTTTAAGTCATTCTCTATTTACTCTGTTAACAGCCAATACAACATTTGTAGCACTCATTAGCAACAATAATGGATTATCTTACAGAACTGAGTGGAACAGGTTGTGTGCTGATGGTAGGGATGTTAATCAGTCCTATAACAAAACGAAAGAGCTGAAATAAATTAAAATTACAATTATAAACTGCAGTGTGAATGAAAGGATGGCTCTGCAATGCATGGTAAAATGGATGAGTCAGTCATTGGGGATTCAAGATGGCTACCATAGCTACCGGTAATCAACCTTAAACACAAAGTGGCTAAACCACTGCCAGTATAATAGATACTGAACTAAAATCTAGTGTGGAAGTAGCTGAGAATGATTTCCAACACATCCTAGGAGTGCATAATTGTGTGAGATTATAGTTCAAATTTTATTGTAAAAACTGCAAAATGGAGTTAATAAGTTAACTTAGGTTTGGGAGCAGGGCCACGCCCAAATCACGCCTCCAATTATCCCATGCAACCTATTTATACCTCGTTCACCAATTTATCTCATCTCAGTTCGTTACGTTTTGTCAACCGTTACGACGCCTACGACGCCGCAACTACTTGAGTTTTGCCCTCCTACTCACCATGGACAACGCTTCGTCAATCGACCTCCACCCCTCTGATGGATCTCTTCGGCATTCCATCCGCCTTAGACGAGTCCCCTCCTTCCGTTTTCGGACGTGCTCCAGGCTCCAAACGACTCTGCTCCGTGATATTCAATCCTCAGACTCAGTCCCAAACTCTTTCTTCTCCAGTTTCTCACCCATCCGAAGTCAGTCCGCCACCCACATCTACTTCTCATTCTCGCAGTTGTCGACCAGTTCGAAGCTTCAGTCAACATGCTCGTTTCCCTGGTTTTCAGCGTCACTCACCAGATCTCAGTACGGCCGCTTCTCAGCGTTCCTCTTCCCACGTAATTCCAACACGCCAGCTCCTCAAGTCTTGGATGGTCGCCAGCCTTCAACGCTCTCTCCGTGAAAACGGAATCCCTTTCTGCCATACGGACAATAAATTACGGCTCTTTCAACTCTTTTCCTCCTCCACACCTCAACAGACTACAATTTCACCATCATCTGAACAACCCGCGGCCGTGACTCATGTTGCAGCATCCGCCTCCGCTTCCAACATCTCCCGTGACGTCATCCCGTCATCGACTGCAGGACCTTATGTCATGATGACAGCTCCCCCCAGTGGAAGCCAGGTTACATTACCACCCGTACCAGTGACCTCTTTATCTGCACTTTCCCAGCTTTTATCCACCGTCATTCCGTCCCAGCCTTTGCAAGCTTCACAAAATCCCTGTGCACATCCTTCTTCCTTACCACCCATCCCTCCATCAACACTCCCTTCTTCCAATCCAGTTTCAGCTTCTTTGCAACCGCTCATGGCCCCAGCTCAGACATCCGCTTCAAGTTATTTTCCCGGACTTCCTTCTATTTTTTTCTGCACACCCCCCCCCCACCCCCCACCAAACCCTGCACTTTTCCCTCCACCATTCCCGAACTCCTTTCATCACATCAATAATCCTTACAATCTCGCCACAGCTATTCCTCCTGCTCAGTCTTCCTCCTCAATTCTACGTCCCTCTCCCGTTTCACCATATCTGCGCCAGCAAATTTTAAATGGTAACTACGTAGATCTAGCACTTCTGTTCCAGCCATCTCTATGTAGCTTTAACCAACCTAGAGAGATATACACTACTTAGGGGCCCATGCAATTAAGCCATCCTTTAAGTTCTCGCTCTAAAGAGCTCACACCCATTGAATTCACCCTAGCATTTTCTTTATTCAAAGACACAATTTGTTCAGTTTTTGCAGATCGCAGGTCCGAATTAGATGATTATCTTTCTATCATCTTAGACATGGCTCTCCGCTTCGGGGGCACGAGCTTCTACCAGTACCACATTCTTTTCTCCAACCAAGCTGCAGCCCGTTTACATCAGTTCAATCATGGCATGTACTGAGGGTCCCTCGACTCCAAACTATATTGCTGAGTTTTCGCCGCCCGCGCTTCTCTGTCCTGTAATCTATGCGGCGCGCCATCCCATCCGGCTACCGCCTGTACTTCCGCCATCAGTCTGCGCACCCATCAATCGGCTCGCTTTCCTTCAGGGTCAGTTAAGTTGTCTTCGGCCGCCCCCCGCCCCCATCATACCTATACCCAGAGCCATCCGCGCATCAGTTAATGTCCCTACTCCCAGGGGCATAGACAAACGTGGCTGCCCCGTTTGGTATCAAGGAGGCAGGATGATCTGTAACAACTTCAATGATTTTGGCTTGTCTTCATCCAACTGCAGAATGCTCCACGCCTGTTCTTTCTGCGGCAGAGCTCACGCTAGACAGTCCTGTCCTCACAATCCCACCACCGCAGCAGACTGACTAGTACGTCATCTTTCTAGACCAATCAAGGTAACCGCACTGATCTCTGCCCTTCATAATCATCCAGACAAAGAATTTGTTGACTTCCTCATTGACGGTCTTTCTAACGGTTTCCACCCGGGCATAGATATTATTCCGAGTTCCACCTACCACTGTCACAATCTTATGTCTGCCTGTGAGGACCCCAACACAGTCAATCTCCTTTTAGCTAAAGAAGTCGAGAACAGGTTCATGATAGGACTGTTCGATGAACCTCCC
>JBBPBX010056165.1:0-16288 GCA_038048925.1 Garcialebias charrua
CCGGTAGTCTTGTTTAAGTTTAATAACAACTACTGGTAATTCAATTCAGTTTATTTAACCATAACAGAAGTTATCTCAGGGCACTGAACAAAAACGTTTGCATACATTATAAATGCCAATTAGTAAGTTAAGAAGCCAGCAGATTGTATTAGTTAGATTGTGTAGATTGCGACTAATTGATTAAAAAAATGTCACATCACAACAAAAATTACAGTACCGTATTTTCCGGCCTTTAAGTCAGTTTTTTTTTATACTAATTTTCATGTCCTGCGACTTATGGGGCGAAGCGACATATTTATGGATTTTCCCCCCCATATTTTTAGACCAATTTTTGGCTGAGATATGACCGTTTCCATTCATTCTGACGAGAAAAAAAATGGAGCAGTACCACTTTCGGCCGCTAGGGTCCACCGACCGTTCCCAGTTCATGTGTCCGACAGAAGCCTCCGCAGCCCGGCCTCCTGCTCTCTGGAGGTCTGAACTACTGTTACCTTGTTAGCAAAATAGCTCATGAACCACACGACAGATTTTGATGAAACTTACAGAAAGTAATCATTGGATGGACATTTACAACTGATTAACTTTAGGAGATGTTTGAGCGAAAATTGGTTTATGTATCATTTATTTTCGCAACTCGCGCGACCGTTTGGGAATACGTCAAAGCAAAACAATTTAAATCCAGCTGATTTGACCATTACGTGAATTTATTAAGGAAAGGTTATGCTCAGAAACACTTTTGCTATAATGTCAGCAAACAAATATATATTTTTAAGTGTTTATCTTGCTAAATTTTAAAGAAAATGCAGCGGTCCCACCCGTGCAGGTGCACATAGAGAAACAAATTTTAAAATCCAGCTGATTGACAATTACGTGCATTTATTAAGGAAAAGTTCAGCTAAGACACATCTTTGCTATAATTTTCAGCAAACAAATAATTGTTTTTACCGTGTTAATCTTGTTAAAGTCCTTCCGTGCACGCTCCTGTGGCCGCCATTTGCAGCCAATCCATTTTGGGCAAAACAAGACCCACATTTCCGGGTTGTCAGCGGTGACGCGTAACATACGCGGCGAGTCAGCGGCTGTGACGCATAATAGATGCGATATATACAGAGGTACGACACGTTTTAATTTTTTTTCCAATTTATTGGACATATTGGACTAAAGCGACTTATGGGGCGGAGCAACTTAAAAGGCAGGAAAATACGGTAGTTTGGATTTGGCAGAAATGATCATGAGGCAATGTTTCCACACATACTTGAACAGATACTGTATTTGTATATTAGTTGAACATGTATATTTGATAACCAGTTCACATATTCTATTTATTTTTTGCCCCATATTCAAAATAGTATCATTTTCTCTTCAATAGGGCTGCATATTACTTTAGAATCACGATTTAAAACACAGCTGCATAATTTAAGGGTGTCCTTTTGATATGTATAAATACAGTATAAATCTGTGAAGTACATTAGGTTACGTAGAAGTTGCAAGTGTTTCAATTACACGAATGCAAGACAATCATTCTGTTGCTCAAGTTATACCACATACCACTGCACATTTAATTATTTAATACAAACTACCGTGTAAAAACCATTGTAACGCCACAAAGTTAAAAACTAAAATAAATGTACTCGTCTACCTACTACTACTACCTATTACAGTACTGTAGTGGTTTGGTCCACATTCTTTAGTTTGTAGACAGGTCTCTCTTGTAAATGAGTCCTCGAGGCTCAATGAGATTAACCTGCCTAAATAAAGGTTGAATGAATTAAATTTTGTAACTGAGGACACATCTGGTCAAACATGTGTTTTGACCAACTGAAGACGTACTGTATACTGTAATTGTGTGATTTTTTTCCCTCAAAAAATTGTCAGTCAAGTCAGTGGTGTTACTTTTCTAATCTTTCCAGCCACTGATCATCTGGAGAATGTGCACACCCTCAGCTGCACCACGTTTAGTCGTTTTCCCAGTAAAGTGAGCTGCATACCACCTGACCCCATTGTTCTTGAAAAACTGCACCCAAATGGCACATTTTAAATTTTAACGACGGATTTTCAAAGAACCTCGTTCAGATGTGGTTTGAAGGCAATTAATGGCCAGACATACGTTTTTTTGTCTTCTGAATCGTGTTGAGTCGAACATTATAGTCTTCAAATCTGCATCATACAATCTGCGGTAATCGTTGATGATGAGGCCTTAATATTTTATTTTAAAACCAATTCAAACTATTAACATAATAATAACAGACGTGCCACAACGAAAAAGTCAAACTAATAGTAGTGAAGTTGTACTAATGATAAAAATAGTAAGTTAAAGAGAAACCCGTGGCTAACTAGCAATAGCAAATTAGCATCAATGCGTCGCATGCGCAGCTTCCGTCTCGGCCATTTCTGTCAAACAAATCTGCTTCATCTCAGTTACCTGGCTCAGTCGTGCTATGAGAACACTTTTCACACCAGCGGTGTCCAAATTCCTCCGTTTAAGCTCAGATTTAAGATCAACAACCCGCAAATCGGCGATTTTCTTTGAATCCGTTGAAATGGCCCCCGACGCCATTTTACCTCAAATGATACGGTGCGCACGCAGCTTGTCACGTTTGAACATGTCTTCTTCGTGGAGTTTCTTTTTCCGCTCAAAAGGTCGCCTCGCCATCTACTGGCACTTGCAAGTACTACAATACTACCTGTATTACGCAGGTACCGGCATAGATATAAAACACTATGGGCTCTGACTATGGGTACGTGCTATGTGTGAGTGCACTTTTTTTTTCATTCATTCAACTTTTTTCATTCAACCTTTATTTAGCCATTGAGCCTCGAGGACTCGTTTACAAGAGAGACCCGGCTACTGTTGGATTTTACAGCCTTTTTTTATACTTTTATATGTTTGTTTATGTTTATGTTTATTAAATTTGTTCATTTTTTTTACAAAAGAAACAGTACAAGACAATCCCATAAATGATAATGTACAAAATATAAAAAAATGAAAGGTAGCAGAAAGAAGAATAAATCTTATTATATATACTATGCATTTAAAGAAATGTGTGCGTCTCTTATTTCTTACTACAGTACTGTACAATCATTTTAAAGTGTTTACGTGTGACTGCATGTTTTCATATAATCTCACATTTGCTAAGGATAATCTTCTCACATGTACACATTTGATTTAATTCAGACACATTAGGATTTAATTCAGAATCAGAACACAGGGAAGGCCTCAACACTTTTTGCTCCTGCTCTAAGAGCAGAGGGCTTTCTTTGTTCTCTGAGCACATGGCAGGCCACAGAGAGACTAAACAATGATTGCATTAAATAACAAGAACACACAACACTTATACTTTTATACTTAACACAAATGAACTACATCAGGGGTCTGCAACCTGCGGCTCTAGAGCCACATGCGGCTCTTTTGTTCCTCCACAGCGGCTCTTTCAAGCTTTGACTAAAACTAACATAAAACTGTAGTTTATTGGTTGTTATACAAGCAACAACAAAAATACTAGTTTTTGCTGTTTTCATGTAATTTCTTTGGCAAATACTCACTTTAACTTTTTGCTTTATTTCTATGCTTAATTTTTTTTCCCACAACTAAAAAAATACATGTCTGCATAGCTTGAGTTTGTTTTGTTTTTTAATTTAAAAACTTTCCCCACCTCTTTACAAGTATCTGGTCTTTTCATTTGTCTTAAATTGTAATAGTATCAATAAATATTCAAAATTATTAGATATTTTTAGCTTTATAAGGCCACCCCTACTGGTCACAAAAGTCTCCTCCAACAAACTTAAAGTGGCCCATGGGCCACCAGTTGATAACAGTTGTAGCAGGTTGTTGCGGCTCTGGGCACATTGAATTTAGTACATGAAGGTGTAAAAATGGCTCTTTTGATCATAAAGGTTGTAGACCCCTGAACGAGATAGTCGATAGTTATCACATTAGTTATTAGCCAACACATAAATAGTAGTTTGATGCTTTAACATAGAATAGTAAAGTCATAGTGAACAAGCATTGATTTTAGAGGTCCCTCTGTGGGTGTCATAAATTCACCTTATGTAGCAAGGCTGTATCCAGGTTACCATAGCAATAAGATCTGCACAATATGGCTCTGTGGGTAACAACTGTCACTTAAACATCTCCACCAATGGAAGGCCCGAAGGTGGGGCTTGGCCCAAAGTGTATAAAAGACCTAGGGAAACTTTATGACGTCGAACAACTGCTTCTGTGACCGATATCACAGGTTCACATAGTTTGTTCCTTCAGACAATGTATTTTCTGAATTACATTGTAATGTCTGCATACTTTTAATTATTTGCTTAGTTAAATCTTTTAAACTTAAGTTGAACGTCTCCTGAAATTTGTGCTTGGACAATTCTGAATCACGTCTAAAAATCCTTCACTACAAACAAAGAATGATGACAACAGCAACATTAGGTTTTCCTTGAACAATCAACAATAGACAATCATAAGAAACCCATTTCCGCCAGTCTATTAAAAAAAATGCAGAAATTATCTCAAAAATTTGAGATTCTAAGTCAAAATTTGCTAAGTCTCATTTTTGAGATAGTATCTCAAAATGTTGAGATACTAAGTCAAATTTTTGAATGGGCTTCCATACATAAGAGAGGCATACAGATTTTTTTTTTCAGGAAAAATATTATACAGTACTGTATATCTACTCAACTTTTGCCAGAACCATTTTCTACAGTAGTTCTTTGTAAATGAGTGTAAGGAAGAGCATTTTTATTTATCTGTCACCTTTAAAGCTTAAGTTAAGTAAAATATTTGCAAATTTCTGTAAAAAAAATACGCAAATGTGAGCAATCAAACAAGAACAACAAATAGTACAATGGAACACATATAACCTACACAAATCCACTTTAAAAAACTGACTTCTGATCATTTAAAGCACTCGCGCCTCCATAGGGTCGGGTCTGAAGTTCACTCCTCTATCCCCCCACAGTTACCGGTACGTACATTCCTGTCCACGCCTCTGATATGATCAGGAGATCTGCAGCCAGCACCAAAGTGATGTGCCATTGCAGGTGGAAATAAGTCTGCCTATGAGATTAGGATGGAGTGCAAACAACAGCAGGGCTCTGAACGAGATAACTGATTTTAGGAGACTAAAAAACTAGAACATGCCCCTCTTTGTGAAAGAGTGTCTATCAGCAAATTATTGAGAACAAGCATATCAGAGGACCTCACCTTGTTGACTAATATGTTAACAGTTTAAAAATCTCAGCAGCAACTGTGCTTCCTGATTCAGTTATGGAAAAACGTGGCAGTGACCTTTTACTGCACCTCTGAGAATCTGCTGGATCACATGGGGCAGTGGGTTACCTGTGGATTAAACCCACTGCTTAACCAGTCTCATTGCACCGCCAACCAAGTTGGTTAAGTTGGTTAAATTAAACAATAATTAAACATTAATATTAGTAACATAAATTTTGTGGCCGTTTTATCATAGGTTTATTTCATGAAGTGTTTCTTCATTTTAAACAACTGCAATTTAAAGCAAAACAGACAAGTCAATGAATGACAATGCACCAGGATTTTACGGCTCAAAACAAACTTAGTAGGGAGGCCCAGACTTCCTTTGCTCCAGCCACTTGGCCAGCTGCTCCAGGGGAATCCCAAGTGTTCGAGAGTCCCTCCAGTGTGTCCTGGGTCTTCCTCTGGGTCTCCTCCCAGTGGGACATGTCTGGAACACCTCATCAGGGAGGCGTCCAGGAGGCAACCAGATCTTCTTCTCCACATTGAGTGATGAGTCCAGCTACAGACAGGAGGTGGAGCACCTGGAGAGCTGGTGCAAAGAGAATAACATTCACATGAATGTGAAGAAGACAAAGGAGATGATTGTGGACTTCAGAAGGAACAAACACACCCACACCCCACTGAACATAAGTGGATCTGCAGTGGAAGTGGTCTCCAGCTACAAGTACTTGGGTGTACACATGAATGATAACCTCAGCTGGAGCAACAACACCACCAGCCTGATCAAGAAAGGTCATCAGAGACTCTACTTCCTCAGACGGCTGAGACGAGCTGGTCTGAGCAGCCCAGTTCTCACCTCCTTCTACAGGTGTGCAGTGGAGAGCATCCTGTGCTCCAGCATCAACGTGTGGCATGGAGGCTGCACAGTTGCAGAAAGAAAAGCTCTGCAGAGAGTGGTGAAGGCTGCACAGAAGATGTTGGAGTCAGTCTCCCCACCATCACAGACATTTACACCTCCAGATGCAGGAAAAGAGCCACCTGCATCATGAAAGACCCCACTCACCCAGCACACACACTCTTTGCCCCACTCCCCTCAGGACGGAGGTTGAGGAGCATCAAATGTAGAACCACTAGACTGAGGAACAGCTTCTACCCTGAGGCTGTTAGACTCATGAATAAATAAATAATAAGAATAATCACTGTGAAATATCACATCATGCTGATGCTGATCTGTTTTCTTGTTGCTGTGTTCATCTGTGACCATCTGCTCATACAGACTCATGTTCGTGCTGCTGTTTATAATGATGTTTTTCTATTACATTAGTGCTTAGTGTATTTCTAGTTGATGTTCCTCCATAGTCAGATCCTAGATGTTATTAATGTTTTTCCTCTCACTTTTTGATGTAGGATGTAACTGGGACCCTGTGTACATAATCTCGTTTTCATCACATGTACCACATGCGGTGCAAATGACAATAAAGACTCTCTGACTCTGAGAGGAGTCTCATTGTGGAGAAGAAGCGACTCTACTCTGAAACCTTCCTGGATGACTGAGCTTCTCACCCTATTTAAGGGAGAGTCCAGACGCCCTGCGGAGAAAACTCATTTTGGCCGCCTGCATCTGAGATCTTGTTCTTGCGGTCGAGAGCTTCACCTTTAAACTCAGCTCTCTTCACCACGACAGAACGGTACAGCGCCTGCTTCACTGCAGACACTGCATCTATCCATCTGTCGATCTCTTGCTCCAGTTTTCCCTCATTCGTGAACAAGACCCCAAGATACTTAAACTACTCCACATGGAGCAGGACCTCCTCCCCGACCCAGAGAGGGCACTCTACCTTTTTCCGGCTCAAGACCATGGCCTTGGATTTGAAGGAACTTATCCTCATCCAGTGGGATAGGGCCAAGTCACCGGTCTGCCAGTCCAGGGAAACTGCCCCCGATGTCCACGCTATACTGCAGAGTCATGTAAGCCAACACAACATCCAGAGCTTTGAGGAACTCCATGTGAATCTCATCCACCCCCGGGGCCCTGCCACTGAAGAGCGTTTTAACCACCTCTGTGACCTTAGCACCAGAGACTGGAGAGCCCGACCCAAAGTCCCCAGACTCAGCTTCCTCAGTGGAAGACATGCTGGTGGGATGGAGGAGGTTTTCGAAGAACTCTGCCTACCGAACACAACGTCCTGAGTTGAGGTCAGCAGCACACCTCCTCCACTATAAACAGTGTTGGTGGTGTATCGCTCCCCACAACCACCCCTCCTCCACCCCAGAGATGCCGGATGGTGGACCAGAATCCCCTCAAAGCCGTACGGAAGTCATTCTCAATGGCCTCTCCGAACTCCTCCCACACCTGAGTTTCTATCTCATCGACCTGCATGCCGCTTGGACTGCCAATACCCATCAGCTGCTTCCGGGGTACAAAAAGGTCAGATAGGACTCCTTCAGCCTGACAGCATCCCTCACTGAGAGTTGCCACCGTAGCAGGCACCGACAACCTTGCGGCCAAAGCTCCACTAAGCCACCTCGACAATAGAGGCGCAGAACTTGGCCGACTTGGACTCCATGTCCCCCACCTCCTCCGGAATGTGTTTGAAGTTCTCCCGGAGATGGGAGTTAAAGCTCCGTCTGATGGGAGACTTTGCCAGATGTTCCCAGCAGACCCTCACAATACGTTTGGGCTTGCCAGGTCTGACCGACATCCTCCCCCACCATCGGAGCCAACTCACCACCAGGTAGTGGTCAGTTGACAGCTCCGCCCCTCTCTTCACCCGAGTGTCCAGGACATGCGGCCGCAGATCAGATGAGACGACAACAAAGTCGATCATCGAACTGCGACCTAGGGTGTCCTGGTGCCAAGAGCACATATGTACACCCTTATGCCTGAACATGGTGTTCGTTATGGACAATCCATGACGAGCACAGAAGTCCAATAACAGAACACCACTCGGGTTCAGATCAGGGGGGCCGTTCCTCCCAACCACACCCCTCCAGGTTTCACTGTCATTGCCCACGTGAGTGTTGAAGTCCCCCAGTAGAACAAGGGAGTCCCCAGGAGGGTTCAGTCTCCAGTACCCCCTCCAAGGACTCCAAAAAGGGTGGGTAATCATGCTGTTTGGTGCATAAGTACAAACAACAGTCAGAACTTGTCCCCCTCATGTAGGGGGAGGGAAGCTACCCTCTCGTTCACCAGGGTGAACCCCAACGTACAGGCACCAAGATGGGGGGCAACAAGTATGCCTCCTCCTGTTCAATGCGTCTCACTAGGGGCAACTCCAGAGTGGAAGAGTGTCCAGACCTTCTCAAGAAAACTGGTTCCAGAGCCAGAGCCATGCGTCGAGACGAGTCTGACTATTTGTAGCCTGAACTTTTCGACCTCACACTCCAGCTCAGGCTCCTTCCCCACCAGAGAGGTGACGTCCCGAGAGCCAGCTTCTGTTGCCGAGGATCAGACCGCCATGGTTCCCACCTTCAGCCACCCATCCCACATCGCACCCGAACCCTTTGACCCCTCCCACAGGTGGTGAGCCCATGGGAAGATTGTTATTTTACAGTACTATTTTAAAAATCTTTAGTGGAAAAGTTGAAAACAGGAGGTAGGTAAAGAGTGAGTGAATGTCAAATAATTAAAAGGACATTATACTGAAGATGTTTTATTTTTCTCTCTCTTGTGTTCCTTTTTCGGCTTTTCCCTCTTCAGGGGTCAGCACGAGTCATCCTCCTCCATCTCACTCTGTCCTCACTCCAACCACCTCCATGTCCTCTCCAACTGCATCCATATATCTCCTCTTTGTCTTTTTCCTGGCAGCTGCATTTCTAACATCCTTCTACCAATATACCCACTGTCCCTCCTCTGGACATGTCCAAACCATCTCAGTCTGGCCTCTCTAACTTTATCTCCCAGTTGTTCAACATGTGCTGTACCTCTGATGATCTCATTCCTGATCTTATCCATCCTTGTCACTCCTAAGGAGAACCTCAGCATCTTCATTTCTGCCACTTCCAGTTCTGTCTCCTGTCTTTTTGTCCATGTCATGTTAGAAAATAGTTGAGTCCCAACTAAAGTGCTTCCTGGAGGATCACGCTATCCCCGAGCTATTCCAGTCTGGCTTCAAATCCCTCCACAGCACTGAGACTGCCCTACTGAAGGTTTTTAACGACATCTTTCTATCCACAGATACTGGTGACTCTGTGCTGCTTGTCCTATTGGACCTCACATCCGCTTTTGACACCATCGACCATGAGATCCTCATTGCTAGGTTGGAGCAGTGGGTGGGCATCTCAGGATCAGCCCTAAACTGGTTCAGATCCTACCTCTCTGACAGGTCTTTTTGTGTGTCCATCAATGATTTTACTTCTGCAGTGGCGGCTCTTAAATGGGGGGTTCCGCAGGGGTCCATCCTGGGTCCTCTCTTGTTCTCCTTATACCTGCTGCCACTCGGTGCTATTTTCCGGAAACACAATATACCTTTCCACTTCTACGCTGATGACTGTCAAATCTACTTCCCCCTAAGACAAAATGGTACAGGCTCTATTCAACCTCTGCTCGACTGCCTGGCTGACATCAGGGACTGGATGGCTTTAAATTTCTTAAGCTTCAATGATAAGAAGTCTGAAGCCATATTGTTCCTTCCCAATGACACAACCTCAAACCACTGCATTGACCTGTCTGCTCTACCCCTGTCCGAAAAACAAAAAGTCAAAAATCTGGGAGTGATAATGGATCCTTCCATGAAACTCAACAGTCATGTAAACATGATCGTCAAATCCTGTTTTTTCCAGCTGAGGCGTCTGTCTAAGCTGAAGCCCATATTATCCAAAAAGCACCTGGAGACAGTGATTCACGCATTCATTACATCTAGGCTTGATTACTGCAATTCACTTCTGTTTGGCGTCAGTCAAGCCACCATTGCACGATTACAACTGGTTCAGAACGCAGCTGCCCGATTTTTAACCAGCACACGCAAAAGAGAGCACATTACACCAGTCTTGGCCTCCCTTCACTGGCTACCGGTTCATCTTCGAATCCAATTCAAAATTCTCATGTATGTCTACAAATCGCTGAACAGTCTCGCCCCCGCCTATCTCTCGGATCTGATACACCCATATGTCCCTCCACGTGCTTTGAGGTCAGAGGATCAGGTACTCTTAATAGTTCCAGAAACTCGCCTTAAGCGCAGGGGTGACAGGGCGTTCTCTGTAGCAGGCCCAAGACTCTGGAACGAGTTACCGCTGCTCATCAAACAGGCCCCCTCCCTCTCGGTTTTCAAATCCCGGTTAAAAACTCACTACTACTCCATCGCTTTCAATGCCAGCTGATTTGTATTGGATCGTTTGATTTATGATCTGCAATGTTTTTATGTTTTTCGTGTTGTACTTCATTGTCTGTGTTGCCTGTTGCGTGTTTGTTTGTCCAGCACTTTGGTGTGGACTTGTTCCTGTTTAAAGTGCTTTATAAATAAAATGGTATGGTATGGTATGGTATGGTATGGTATGGTATGTCACTGTCTCCAGACCATACAACATAACTGGTCTCACCACTGTCTTGTAAACTTTTCATTTGGCCTCTGCTGACACTTTTTTTAAAATTACAAATCACTCCTGAAACTTTTCTCCATCCACTCCATCCTGCCTGGACTCTCTTCTTCACCTCTTTACCACATTTCCCATTTTCTTGGACAGTGGACCCCAAGTACTTGAAGTCCTGCACCTTTGTGACCTCTGCTCCTTGTAGCCTCACTGTTCCACCAGCCTCCCTCTCATTCACACACATGTACTCTGTCTTACTACGGCTGACTTTCATTCCTCTTCTTTCAAGTGCATACCTCCACCTCTCCAAGTTCTCTTCCACCTGTTCCCTGTTCTCACCACATATCACAATGTCATCTGCAAACATCATAGTCCATGGGGATTCCTGCCTGACCTCATCTGTTAGTCGGTCCATCACCAGAGCAAACAAGAAGGGGCTCAGAGCCGATCCTTGATGCACTCCCACCTCCACCTTGAAGCTATCTGTCACTCCTACAGCACATCTCACCACTGTCCTGCTGTCTTCATACATGTCCTGTACCAGTCTAGCATCTGCCACTCCAGATTTCTTCATACAACACCTCTCTCTCAGCACCCTGTCATATGCTTTTTCTAAATCCACCAAGACACAGTGAAGTAAACAAAATCTTACTCATGTGCACATACAATAACATTTTAGTCCTACTAAAACACATGCACACGTGCACGTTGGCTTGTCATGCTGTCTAGCTTAGCAAATCGCCCTGATTTCTTCAAATAAATTGTTAAAATTGAATAGTTTTCATTTGCTACTACAGTATTCTTTCTTAACACATGATGCTTGACCTGCCATTGTTTCCTGTTCCTACCAAACCCAGCCAGTTGAAGCAGATGGCCCCTTGTCCTGAGCCTGGTTCTGCTAAAAGTTTCTTCATGACAGAGTTTTTCCTTTCCACTGTCGCCTCCATGCTTGCTCAAGATGAGAGGTCTGTGATGGAGTTAAACTCAAAGCAGTCTGCTCCTCAGATAAATAATGTTAAATTATTATTTTTATATATGAATGTTTCTGTTCAGTGCCCTGAGACGACTTCTGGTGTGACTTGGTCAAATAAACTGAACTGGATAACTTTTTCAAACCATCATAAGAACAAGTTGAAGTTATTGCACTGCGGTAAAACAAAATTAGTACAACTGAACATGCCCCGTCGGCACGCTGGGCCCCTGAGCAAAGCCCCTAACCCCCACCATATACAGTACTCCCTAAACAGGTCTCTCTTGAAAATGAGTTCTCGTGGCTCAATGAGACTACCTAGATAAATAAAGGTAAAAAATATAATAATAATAATACCCTGATGCATGCTGCCAGGAGGTCAGCATGCACCTCCTGGCATGCTGATAATTATTAATTAATAATAATAATTATTAATAATAATAATCTGCTAGCCTGGCCCTCGCCTTCCTGCACAGCTCCGCTCAATTCTCATTTCCCTTCACTGCACTTGTCTGAAGCGAAGTGAAGGACAAGAGTCTGGTTTTAACCAGGCTAATAATCTGCAAATGTTTTTTTTTTTTTTTTTTTAAACATTTTAGAAACTTTGAGAACTCCTACTATGTCCACTAGAGGGCGCACTGGGATTTACAAAAAAAAAACCGACGACGCATTACATTTATGGATGGTTACGAATCTGGCAATGTCTCGAGCTTTAGTATTTTGTTTTGCCGCCTCAAAACATTAATTCTCGAATTAATCGAGTTAGCTTTTCGAAAAACGTGTTTCTTAAACGTGTTTTTATTCGAAACGCTTCTTTGATACGGACTGTCGAAAAGCGTCGTAAAGTAGCTGAATGTGGATGTGGCGCCCCCTGGAGGCCTTCCGCGCATTGACAGCATCGTAGCGGTAGCAGCGGAACGACCTACTGGGTAAACAACAGTGGCGGATGCCTCGGAAGGCAGGAATGGGAACTTCGTCGAGGGCGAACAGTGAGACGTTTTTTTTCTTCTTATCTATAAACATAATAGATAGTTCCTATTACCTTTGAAGGGTTGTTAGAGTATCTTAGCGGATCAAAAAGTGAGAGTATAACCGAGTATTTATTTAGTGAAGTGGGGGCTAGCCTTAGCTTAGCTCGTCGCTACCAGGGCCCGC
The DNA here is from genome assembly GCA_038048925.1 of Garcialebias charrua. Lineage (NCBI taxonomy): Eukaryota > Metazoa > Chordata > Actinopteri > Cyprinodontiformes > Rivulidae > Garcialebias > Garcialebias charrua. The sequence continues at coordinate 12,867 of JBBPBX010056165.1, forward strand.
TGCCTTCGATTTTGTTTCACGGCTCCGCTTCGGGACTGTTGTCAGTTTCACAACCCCCAGCCGCTGCTTTCCTCCCGGGCGCGATTTCAGCGTAGGCCTGTTGTAGTGGTTCTTTATAAATGTTTGTCTCTATTTTCTCAAGGATTTCATCTCGTGTTGTAAATGGGACCGGGACACTTTAAAATAAAAGACTTAGATCCAGGTACGTTCTGTCTTTGTTGTCTTCTGTCTGGAGTATTATTCGGCTACTTTAAGCTAGCCGTTTGGATTTATATATTTTTTATTGCAATAATATTTGTACTTTATGAGAAAAATATTGTTTGAACGCTTTGTATCGTTTTTGTCCTCGGTTCCGTCGTGGGACACACACAGACACTGACAGCAGCTGAGCTTGTATTGTAGAAACTATGCTTAGCCTGTCAAACCGATTTAATCCAGCATGAAGCTGTGGTTCTGCTGGCCCAATCAGAGTACTGTTTAACAGCGAGATGTAGGTTTCTGTAGAAAAACCCAGTCCAACATCTTTGATTTACTGTTGCCATCTGACAAGCTTCTTCTTTTAGCTGCCCTGAGTTTATGATTTAATATCTGAATCTCCTGCTTTTAGTTAAATTAGTTGACCCCAATAGAGGAGCAGCATATGGGTCCAGTCCCTTTCAAAATTAGTTCTGTTAAATTTAAATACCTTGGTATTTGGATTACTCACAGCCACAAAGATCTCTATAAAGCAAACTATCTGCCTCTTCTGGTGAAACTTAGGAAAGACATAGCTACATGGACATCCTTGCCTCTATCCCTTGGGGGCAGGATCAATGTGATCAAGATGGCAATACTACCCAAATTACTCTATTTATTTCAGAACATACCAGTTTTCCTCACCAGGACTTTCTTCTCCAATCTAAATAGTGAATTGTCATCATTTATTTGGAATAAAAAGCATCCACGAATAGGCAGTAAGATGCTGCAAATACCCTGTGGTCTTGGTGGTTTGTCACTCCCTAATTTTTTATATTATTACTGGGCAGCTAATATTAGAGCTTTACTGTATTGGTTGAGAGAGGATAATCCGGCCCCTACTTGGGTGACCTTAGAGAGGAATTCAATCACATCTAGCTCCCTCTCTGCTTTAGTTTGCTCCAAGTTACCGTTCAATAAACCAGTTTCAACTTATACTTCTAATCCAGTGGTAACTCACACAATAAAAATCTGGAATCAGTGCAGGAGGTTCTTTAAGAAGACAGAATTATCATTTTATGCTCCAATATCAAATAATCACATGTTTGCTCCCTCAATAATAGACTCTGCTTTCAATCTTTGGGGCTCAAAAGGAATTAATTCTCTATATGATCTTTATATAGACAATAAATTTGCCTCATTTGAACAGCTAACACAGAAATTTGACATCCACAAGTCACAGTTTTTCAGGTATTTACAATTGAGACATTTTGTAATGTCAAACTCTGGATGCTTTCCTCTACGTCCTCCTGTTTCTCTTTTAGATGAAATTTTGATGTGTAAGTCAGTAACAAAACGTTCTATGAGTAAAGTTTACTCCTTGCTCAGCTCATATAATGATACCAATTTAGACACGTTGAAGTGTAAGTGGGAGACGGACCTGGAGGAATCCATTTCGGACACAGTATGGCAAAAAATTATTGAAAATATCTATTCGTCCTCAATATGTTTGAACCATGTTGTACTTCAATTCAAGGTAGTACATCGTTTACATTGGTCTAAGGACAGATTAAGCAAATTCAAAAAGGACCTCGACCCAACGTGTGACCGTTGCAAACAATCCTCAGCCACACTTCTACACACATTCTGGACTTGTCCAAAGCTACATGTTTACTGGCAAGGCATCTTTGATACTCTTTCAGGAGTATTTGGACAGACTGTTCATCCATCACCATTCATCTCTCTTTTTGGGGTGGCTGCAGCAGAGACTTCCTTCAGCAAAAATCAGAGGACTGTGTTAGCCTTCTGCTCTCTACTGGCTAGAAGACTCATTCTTCTTCGATGGAAGGATCCACATCCTCCAGTATATGGACACTGGTTAAGAGAGGTCATGTCTTTCATCCATTTGGAGAAGATAAGATACACTGTTAGAGGATCTGTAAACGCGTTTTATGATATCTGGCAGCCATTTATAGCTTATGTTGAAAATATTTCAGCAGATAAATTTGTGTAAAGGCCAAAGGTCGTCTCCTTTTACAAACTTGTGCTTTGTATTGATTGATGTCTGAATAATAGGTGGATACTTGTTGGGGTAGTGGATCCGGTATAGGAGGGGAGGGGGGGGGGTTTGCTGTGTGTATGTTTGTTAGTTGTTTGTCTTACATAAAAAATAATAAAAAAACTTTGTTCAAAAAAATTAGTTGAAATCTGTATTATCATTCAGTCTAATGCATTGGGACTTTTTCCCCATTTGGGGTTGTCTTTTCAGGCTTCATACAACCCACAGTTCTCTCTGTCATCTGATGGACTCTCCCTCGACTCTAAAGAGGACACCGCTATATATATACAGTAATAAAAACTTTGTCGGATTGATAAATTCACAATATTTTCAAACAAGTCTTCTGGATGGATTCTTCTTGTTGAAATGTTTCATCTTTTTTTTTCTCCAAAAGACTACTTCAGTCTGAGGAGCTGCAACAAACTCAGTGGATCAACCACTTGGCTGCTGACATCCAGAACTAGTTGTTCACATGCAAAAGGAGGACCATCAGCCCAACAGTTGGTTGTTAATGCCCTGATGGCCGCTTGCTATTCACAGGGGGCTGAGTGATACTAGCAATTGTAAGAGGGGGACAGTTGAACACGTAGGCCTCTGCCCCTGTTTAATGATGGATGGTTTCTCTTCACAAAGATGGCCTCCTTCACTCTTTCAAACCATTGTTCCTCTCTACCCAGGATGCGCACTTCTTCATCCCTGAATGAGTGACTGCTGGTCTGCAGATGAGTGTAGACTGCAGAGTCTTGGCTTGATGATGTTGCTCTTCTGTGCTGGGACATCCTTTTGGCCAGTGGTGGTTTAGTTTCCTCAATGTAGAACTGATCACAGCCCTCCTGACACTGAACAACATATACAGTATTGCTCTGTTTGTGCCGGAGGACTGGATTTTTGAGAGGGAGTCTTTGCTGTAATGTATTTTGGGGTTTGAAAGCCACTGGGGGCGTTGTGTTTAGAAAATAAAATGTCTCTGCTTCTAACCCGTCCATCGTTAAACGGGCCGAGGCCACCGTGTCCAATTGTCACCCACTTATAATGCTTTTATAAGTGGCCATCAGGGCAGTAGCGATCGGTCATTAGGCTGATGGTCCTCCTTTTGCATGTGAACAATTCGTTCAGGATGTCAGCAGCAAACTGATTGATCCACTATGAGAAGGTGCTATTTATAAGACTGAGTTTGTTGCAGCTCCTC
>JBBPBX010056166.1:10636-22861 GCA_038048925.1 Garcialebias charrua
ACTCTCCTCTATTAAAAACAAACAACAGATCGTACCTGATTGCGCCGACATAATTTAAAAATACCTAAATAGCACCCCGTGTTGACTCGGTAGCTATGCTAATGTCTGTTAGCAAGCAATGTCGGCAGATAGTCCAGGTCACGTCTGACATATATCTTTTTTAAACAGTAAATCATCCAAAACTCTCATTAATAGACTCTCCCCAAATAAAAACAAACAACAGCTCGTACCTGATAGGCAGTAAGATGGTCGCTGCAGACATAGGACTCTCAGTAGGAACCCATCGGTCACAAGATCTCTGTACTTCCATTCTAGGCAAAGTTTCTCATCTTTTGGGAATTTGTGAAGGCTCACTTGTTCACTGCTGATATTAGAACACCCAAATGCGCGACAACGTGACAGCATTTTTCAAGTTACACCAAAAAAAAAAGAGTCGATCTTTCACCAAACAAAGGGGCAAGCCAGGCTCCGCCTTATGCCCAGTGCCCACGTGTACGTCACATGAAGATTTGCATAAATTCACGGGGCGTGTCCCAGATAATTCATGGTAAAAAATTACCATAAATTGGAATGAAATTTTAATATATTTATAATTTATTATGCAAAAACGACCAGAGCTCAATGATATAAGATATATATGTTCTGACAAATATTCAAATTTACAAAATCATGTCACAATCCCTTTAACATTAAACATTTAGCATTCACTAGTTCAGTGAATGCTGCACAGTAAACCTAGTGTAGCTTGTTCAGCTTGCTGGGGAGACTGCATCTTCATCATTCCGGCCTGGAGGTGAAGATTGGTCAGAACTGGAGTGTTTATGGACTGCCAGAAGAGTTCCTCTGGATTACATTGCTCATTGAAGTTAAACCTGGACCTGCAGACAGCTGATTGCATCACCATCTTGGTTTGGATTTCCTCTTCGCCTGAACTGGGACCAGGGTCTGTAGTGAACTACTAAACCAGGTACTGTTTGGTTTATTTATTTGCTCAATGAGTGAAGCGGCCATTAAGTTTTTGGGCCTCACCGTTCCCAAGCATCGCTCAGGCCTGCAACGTCAATGTTTTAGAGTTAGATAAGCCGGCAGGTGTCTGTGTGTGATTGGTGAGTGGGCCCCTCACTTAGTTGAAGCTTTACAGTGAGTAATCTGCCTACAGATACCGTTTTTGTGTCATATTGTATAAGTTGTTCAATCTTTAAAACATGTTCAGTAAATTGAGTTTATATTTTACTTATGGTTTGGTTATTTATAGTTAAACAGAGTGTGTGTGAGATGACCACAGTGTGTATTAAAAGTTCAGCAATTAAGAGTAGTTAACGTTTAGTCTAATGCTAAATATAAGAATCTAGGAGGCCCTTACCTACAGACAGAGGGTAAAGGTGGGCTACAGTTACATAAGCTGTCCTAAAGTTGCTGGTTAGGGGTTCATGAGCAGCCAATGTGGGATATGTAGGCATCATAAGAATATTGGCCCATTCTCCCCTGGTGGCTTTGACTGTCAGTCCCACTGTCTCTTTTAACCTCTCTGCCCATTCTTCTGGGATTTCGTATCCAACTTGTCCGACCTCAGGGATGTACGTACTGCGTCCTTCCCTTGTTTTTATCGGGCCCCATGTTATGTCTCTGGCTACCTTTTCTGATACTCTGCAGGGATTTATCAAGGCTACCGTCTTCTTTTGGCCTTTTCTGGTCCCTACTCTCAGCTGTATAGTTGGGAGGTGAGTTTGGTCCACTGAATATAGGCTCTCACTGTCTTCATCTTCAGAAGTCACTGGATCTACGGTTTCGCCTGGCTCGTTGTTTGGATTCTGTTCGTTGTCATTTTCTTCATTTCCATTTAATGTCTGTATTAATGGGACAAATTTGTACCCGGAACTTCCTTTTTGGGTTCGGGCTTCACTTTTTCCCCTGTTCTCTGTCGGGGTTTTTGTTGCTTTCCCTAGGGGTGAGTTTACGGGTGCTTTTGATTTTTGTTCCATTTCGCTCAACGCGTTTTTTGTTTTTCTTCCTTCCTTTGAGGTTGATGGTATCTCTTCGTCATTTGTTTTAGGGTTTAGTGGGTTTTGATCAAGTTTTTCCCCAGCTGAGGTTATTGAGTGCGGTCTTCCTCTAGTTTCTCCGGGATTACTATAACTATTTCTTTTAACATGGTTTCGCGCGGCATACGAGTTATCATATAACTCGCGGTATTAATAGCGACTCGTTCAGCTATTTCCCACTGGAGGTTGTGTGATCTTAACCCTTCTATGCTCATTGTCACTCTTCTGAAGTTATAGGTGATCGCTTGAGCTATCCCTTTTTCTAGAGCTTCTATCATGTCCCTCATGTATCCCTCATTATTTTTTGCTTCTTTATAGCTTTGGATTGGGACATGTATTTTTGCATAATACGGGAGATACCCTGCTCTTGTCATGCTCACCCTAGATTCCGTATATGAGGCCGACGCAGTCAACTGATCTACCTCTTTTTGATATCCGGGACCGGCTGCAGTTTTCAGAGCCTTTTTAAAATTTCCATTGTGTACTCGGTACATACTGTCTGTGAATATTAATAACCCGTCCCCCTCTATAACCCAAGGACTTCCTATTAGGCTATACACCCTAGCATCACTTACATGTTTTAGGACTCGAGCTCCTTCAGGCAATGGTTTTAAGGCTTTTGGGGTTTGGGGTTCATTCTTTGATTTCCTAGGGTCTTGATCCCTACTCTCTTGTCTTAGTGGGTCTTTTTTTTCTGTCTCTTCATGTCCTCGACCAGGTTCGGCATCTAACTCAAGATGGTTCTGTTTAAACCTGCGCTTCCCGGCAGTCGTGCCAGAGGTGTCCGGGGGATCTCCTACAAGTTTTTCAGATATTCCTGGTAGGCTTTTTGTCCTACGGGAGAATTGCGTTTCACACTTTTCTACAAATCTGTCTGCCAGGATATCAATGAACTCAGCCATGCTTTCATCTCCACTTTTTTCCGTTTTGAGTCGGCTTGTACCTGGCCTTGAGCTTATTCCGTTATCCTTACATAACGATCGTAACTCTCCTTGCTCTGGGCTCGTATCTGAGGCAAATCCTTTAGATTCCCTATACGGTCCTAGATTCAATGTACTTCCCCCGGGGCCAGGAGTTTGATGGTTAGCTGGTCTATAACCTGGTCTTCTCGACTTGGTCCGGAGAGCTTCATCTTCAATGTTTTCGTCTTCACCCAGCTCAGATTCTTCACCCGACTCTTCTTGGGAGCTCACCGCCGAGTCCAGTCCTTTACCTCCTCCGTTCCACTTTTGCCGGTATTGCCTCAATCTAGCTATTTCCTCTTTGTATGAACTACTCATCGGGATTGCTTTGGTCTCAATGCCTACCATGTGTACATATAATCCGGTCTCTTTGGCTACCCTGGTTATTAGTGGGTCATAGTCAGCTGATGGGCTCATTATAGTGACTATAGTTCCACGTCTCTTTTTGATCTGCTTTATCCACCATCGTAGCCATGTTTTAATCTCAGCTTTTACTGTTATCTTTGCCTCAAAGGTTCCTCAAAACCTGATAGTGTCTTTTAACACTATCATTTTGGGGCTGTTCCTTGTTAATGGGCAATAAAATTCTTCGTTTTTGTCCATAACCTCAAACAGATTCGTCCGCAAGGTTAGGTCCTTCACACCTGGGTTATTTTCTTTGAACATTTTCTGAACGAACGGGTCCCAGTTTCTGTAACCTTCACCATATGGGAGGACTACAAATGTCTGTTCCTCTGGTACTCCCCCATCTGGTTTAGGGTCCGTTCTTCGCTTGCCTTTTTCATCACTCTCTTCGTCCGATTCCCTGGGAGACCCCGTTACGGAGGTCTGTTCAACTGGTTTAGGTCTTTTTCTTTTTACCTGTCTATATTCGTGCATTTTGGCTATTTCTGGCTTACACTCTTCATATTTTCCGGTTGCTCGGACCTCCGGATACATATTTATTGTGGAACAGGCTATTCCAGACTCTTTAGCTACCATTTTTACAAGTGAGTCGTATTCTTTTGAGGGGCTGTGTAACGTCGTTATATTTTCGTTTCCAGGAGCTGCTAGCCGTTCATTCCACCACTGCAACCATTTGGCGATCTCGGGTTTATGTTTCGGGACACCTGGGTCCTTCAATACCACTATCTGACAACCCTCTATCATAGTAGGGCAGTTCAAAATGCCCTTTTCCATTTCTTTTTTTTTTACTTTAATTTTTATTAACATTTTCAATAGAAAAATAACATTCCAAGGATATATCACTGACTTTTTCCAGATTATAGTAGCCTAAGCAGGCCTCTCATTACAATAATTCCCAAAAACAACAATAAAGGGGTGCACACACTCATACAACAATAACTATGAAAAAAAATGTATATATATAAAAAATATATAATAATAAAAATAAAATAAATCTTGTTCATAGGTGTCTATACCATACCATACCATACCAACTTTATTTATAGAGCACTTTTTGCACCCAACAGGACCAAAGTGCTGTACACACAATCACAAAATACAATACAATCATAAAATGGAAGGGACTAAAAACAGTACTAAAATAATAAATTATGAATACAATAAAACAATAAAACAAAGTTAAAACATCTCAGATTGTACCAAAAGCCAAAGAAAAAAGATGGGTTTTAAGAAGAGACTTAAAAACAGCAAGTGAAGAGGCCTGTCTTATGTCTAATGGGAGGTCATTCCAGAGCTTAGGAGCTACCACAGAGAAAGCACGGTCCCCTCTAAGCTTGCGCTTTGTCCTCGGTACCCTCAGAAGCAACTGGTCAGCTGACCTGAGCGAACGAGAGGGTGTGTAGTAATGCAGCAGCTCTGACAGGTATGGAGGGGCATGGCCATTTAGAGCTTTAAAAGTAAATAAAAGTATTTTAAAATGAATCCTGTAACGCACCGGTAACCAGTGCAAAGATGCCAAAACAGGGGAAATGTGATCAAATTTTCGTGTACCTGTTAAGAGTCGTGCAGCTGCATTTTGAACCCTCTGAAGCTGGGAAGTACACAGATCACTAATACCAACACCATGCCTTCAACCTGCCTTCAACACCATGATCCCCCAAACTCTGATAGACAAACTATCTACACTTGGACTAAGCCCCTCTATTTGTAACTGGGTACTAGACTTCTTAACAGACAGACCACAGTCCGTGAAGATCCACAACTTCTCCTCCTCCACCATAACCCTCAGCACTGGCTCTCCTCAGGGATGTGTGCTGAGCCCCCTTCTGTTCACTCTGCTCACATATGATTGTACAGCCACACTTCCAGGCTGTCATATTGTTAAGTTTGCAGATGATACAGCGGTGGTGGGATGCATCACAAACAATGATGAGTCCAGCTACAGACAGGAGGTGGAACACCTGGAGAGCTGGTGCAAAGAGAATAATCTTCACATGAATGTGAAGAAGACAAAGGAGATGATTGTGGACTTCAGAAGGAACAAACACACCCATGCCCCACTGATAATAGGTGGGTCTGCAGTGGAAGTGGTCTCCAGCTACAAATACTTGGGTGTACACATGAATGATAACCTCAGCTGGAGCAACAACACCACCAGCCTGATCAAGAAAGGTCATCAGAGACTCTACTTCCTCAGACGGCTGAGACGAGCTGGTCTGAGCAGCCCAGTTCTCACCTCCTTCTACAGGTGTGCAGTGGAGAGCATCCTGTGCTCCAGCATCAACGTGTGGCATGGAGGCTGCACAGTTGAAGAGAGGAAAGCTCTGCAGAGAGTGGTGAAGGCTGCACAGAAGTCTGTTGGAGTCAGTCTCCCCACCATCACAGACATTTACACCTCTAGATGCAGGAAAAGAGCCACCTGTATCATGAAAGACCTCACTCATCCAGCACACTCACTCTTTGCCCCACTCCCCTCAGGACGGAGGTTGAGGAGCATCAAGTGTAGAACCACTAGACTGAGGAACAGCTTCTACCCTGAGGCTGTTAGACTCATGAATAAATAAAAATAAAATTAAAATAAACACTGCAAAATATCACATCATGCTGATGCTGATATGTTTTCTTGTTGCTGTGTTCATCTGTGTTCATCTGTGACCATCTGCTCATACAAACTCATGTTCGTGCTGCTGTTTATTCCCACTATATTAGGCTTAGTGTATTACTAGTTGATGTTTTTCTTAGTTAGTTCTCGATGTTATTACTGTTTTTCTCTTTCATTTGTTGTTGGATGTAACTGGGACCTCGTGTACATAATCTCGTTTTCATCTCATGTACCACATGCGGTGCAAATGACAATAAAGACTCTCTGACTCTCTGACTCTCTGATTTTGCTCTCTTTTCCTTCCGCTGCCAAGCTGAGGCTCCTCTCAGCTGCTCCTCCTGCTGCGCCGCGTCTCTGCTCCCCTCTGGCACCTCCACCTGCATCCCTCTCCGTCTCAGCTCCTCCGCCGCTGCATGCGCGCTCTCGTAGGTCCTGCTGCCTCCTTCCCAATGGATGCGGATTTTAGTCAGTGGAGTTTGGAATCGGATCCCGCGTTCTTTCAGAACTTTTTTGATGTTTATATATTCTTTCCTCTTTCGGACCACGTCCGCAGCGTAGTCATGGTCAAAGAACAGCTGACTGTCCTGGTACTTCACTTTTTTCTTCCACGCTTCCTTCAGCACCATCTCTTTGGTTGTGTATTGAAGAAAGTTCACCACCACAGACCTTGGGGGTTTATCAGCAGCCGGTTTGGATGATAAAGCTCTGTGCGCACGCTGGATATTGAGCGCAGAATCAGGTGGGAGTGACAGCGCAGTTTTTAACAGCTGTTCAAAAAACTGCGGTCCTGGGCCCGTCTCTGCACCTTCCTTCACACCAAAAATACGTATATTATTCCTGCGGCTTCTACCTTCCAAATCATTCACTTTTGCTTGCAGCAGCTGTTGTTGTTGAAGTGATTGAATTAATGAATCTTTTGCAGCCTCGTTCCACTTCTCCATTTCAGCGATTCTCTGCTCCGATTCTTCCAGTCTTGCTGCGTGGTTCGCTACCACGCCCTTTAATTCTGAGAGCTTTAAATTTATACTTTCTTTAAGGCCTCCAATTTCTTCCTTCATTTCTTTCTTTATGTCGCATTTAAATGCAGCAAAGTTACTTTTGAATTCACTCTTGAAGGATTTAATTTCCTCAAGAATGTCCCGTAGGCAGAGGCCTGTGGCACCTGTCGTTTCTTCCTCCACCTGACGCTCCTGCTGGCTTCCCTCGGCCACAGACATCTCACCTCGGCCCAGAGTCTGCTTGGATTTTGTTGTGAATTCTTCAATGTTACCAGAGGTGGGTAGGAACGCGTTACATTTACTCCGTTACATTTACTTAAGTAACTTTTTGAGAAAATTGTACTTGTGAGAGTAGTTTAAATGTGAAAGACTTATACTTTTACTTGAGTAAATTTTAGGGGAGGAAACTGCAACTTTTACTCCGTTACTATGGGCTTTCTGCCGATCGCTACCGTTACTTTTTGTTTAAAATATATAAAAACATTTGCGGCAAATTTATTGCGTTACTTATTGTCACCTGACATGTAACCAATCAAGTGAAGCCAACCAGTCACGTGACCACAACAAACTCTCCACGCAGCCGGCGCAGGCCAGTGACGTTGAGATTCTGGACTCGGTTTGAGATGAAAGCGGTTTGAGAGAAAGACGTTCGGACGGTTCCTGAAAGAATGGCGACAGAAGCTGGCGAAGCGAATTCAGAGCACCCCTGGCCTCACATACGATCTATGTTCACCTTTCAGTCGTCTAAAAAGAACAGTTACATCATGCGCTGTCAGCTGTGTCTGCCAAAACTTGTAGATGTTTCAGCCTACATGAACTCGACGTCAAATTTGAGAAAACACGTTGCGGTAAGTTTACCTTTATTTTTTTCTTTTTGTGTGTGTAATGATGTCAGCTCTATTACAACAGCATGCATAACTTTAAAACTGTGTATGATGTGACTATTGAATGTTACGTGGTGTGTTACTAAAAACGTGTTCACACTCTGTGAGCACACATGAGCAAAATGCTAATGTAGCTAAAAACAAAAATATTAAAAAAACATAATGGTCTTTCTTGACTTTATTAAACAGAAATACTTGTTTTTATAAAACAAAATACCGATAGTCTGAGTTCATTACCGTAAACATAAATACTTTTGATAAAAAAATAAGGTATTTCTTGATTTCAATATCATAAATGAAGGTTGAATGAATAAAGAAATACTTGCTTTATATAAAAAATAGTGTCTTTACTTCACTAAACAAATAATATGTTTACAAAAAAGACTTGTAAAATGTTTATTTTGAAAATGTTTCAAGTGATCAATACGTTTGTATAGGCCAACTCTTTCAGGGATGAAGATGTTCACATCCTTGATAGAGAGGAACGATGGTTTGAGAGAGGAGTAAAGGAGGCCATCTTTGTGAAAAGAAACTGTCCATCATTAAACAGAGGTGGAGGCCTCCGGGTTCAACTGTCCCCCTCTTACAATGCTGTTATTGCTAGTATCACTCAGCCCTCTGTTATTGTTGTTATGCTAATTACGGTTGTTATGCTGCTCACAGAGGGCTGAGTGATGCAATAACAGCATTGTATGTGATAGTGTATCTCTCTCTCTCTCGATCGATCAAGAGTATGTAAGAATAATAATAATAATAGAAGAAAGCTTTTTTTGAACAAGTGGGTCTTCAGTCTGGTTTTGAACAGAGTCAGATCAGAGGTGGCACGCAGCTCAAGGGGGAGGCTGTTCCAGGCTTTTGGACCGGCAACAGAAAAGGACCGGTCTCCCCATTGTTTGTACCTTGAGAATGTGAAGAGCCACTCAGCTACTGTTGAATAGCAAGCAGCCATCAGTGACCTATACTTTGACGATCAAGGCTGATGCCCTCTGTTAACATGTGAATAGCTAGTTTCTGGAAGTCAGCAGTAACTGGTTAAACTACTATTTTACTGAGTTTTTGCCCTGGTAAAGACACGGGTCAAACAAGTTACCGGTAATCATAATAATTATTATTCCCTGATATATGCTCAATAATCCAGGTAGAAAAATCTAAAAAAGCTAAGTCTGGTCCTCTGGACATTAAAAAAACAAAACAAAGCTTTGTTTTGTTTTTTGAATGTCCAAAGGACCAGACTTAGCTTTTTTAAATAATAATTACCGGTATTATTAACTCAATGATTTGGCATGTCTTTGAAAATGTAATAGGTTTATCTGAAATGTTTGATGTGTGGATTATATATTATTATTTGTTTTATTTATTTATTTTTATTTTTTTGTGAACAGAGAATCCATCCGAACAGCTTGATGAAATATACTGAGTTGGTAGATTCCAACAAGAAGCGAAAATCCTCCTCTTCTAATGAGCCACCGATGAAGAGTGTGAAAATCACAGATTCCCTCATCTCTCCACGAGTAACACAGGCAAAGCTGGATAGGCTCATTGTAAATTTTGTCTGTGAAGCTAGCCAACCATTTTCTGTGGTTGAGGCACCATCCTTTAAGAACATAATTAAATCTCTTCATCCTAATTGCACTTTAATGACAAGAAAAACATTATGCTGTAGAATACAAGAAGCTGCAAAGAACTTGAAGAGCATAATCATTCAAAAGTTGAGCGCTGTGAACCATGTTGCCACCACAACAGACTGCTGGACTGCCAGACAGCGTAGTTATTTAGGTGTCACCTGTCACTGGATAGAACCTACCACACTAGAGAGGCAATCTGCTGCTTTGGCCTGTCAGCGTGTTAAAGGCTCACACACATTTGATGTCCTTGCTGCTGCATTAGAAGGAATACATTCTGAATATCAGATCAGGGAAAAGGTGACCAGAACAACAACTGACAGTGGCTCCAACTTCTTGAAAGCCTTTCGTTTGTATGGTGTGGATGAAAAAGAAGATAAAGATGTCACTAGACAAGAGGAGAAAGACTCCATCATGGACGAAGCATCAGAAGACGAAAGTGAGTCAGAGATGGATTATCACGATGTAGCTGCCATTCTGGATGATGACACCGGCCTTGAGTACCAACTTCCAAAACACCAAAAATGTGCATGCCATCTCCTGAATCTCATTTCAACAGTTGATGCCACTCGTGCAGAAGTGGGCCAGCATGAAACCTATAGAAGACTATCTCGATCTTCTTTTGCTAAATGTACTGCTCTGTGGAATAAAACAAGCAGGTCAAGCAAGGGGTTTGAAACTGTTGAACGTGAATGCAAGCTGCAGTTCCTCAGACCTAATCAAACCCGTTGGAACTCTGTGTACCTAGCTGTTGAAAGAGTGGTGCGCATTCACAAAGAACAGGGAGAATCTGCATTTCGCAATGTATGCACAGCATTGCAGATCAAGATGTAAGTTGGCTTCATGTTAATAAACACATTAAAAGTATTATTAAAATGATTAACTTTTATATTGTAAGTATGTGTTTACATGCACTGCACATTTAACATGTCAACAAAAATTACAATTCAGTTTTCATTTAAAGGTTGAATCCAGCTGAAATGGGATTTTTGGCTGAGTATGTTGCTGTGATGAAACCTGTTGCCATGGCCCTCAACATTCTTCAAGGAGAATCATCTGTGCACATGGGCTTCCTCCTGCCAACCCTACACCAGTTGCAAGACAAGCTGAAGAAGCTGGTATCATCTTGCAAAGTGTGTGCACCTCTCATCGATGCCCTGCTGGGTGGCATTCAGAAACGTTTTGCTGAGATGATGAAAGAACCTGAGCTCATCGCTGCAGCTATACTCCTACCTAAATTCAAAACAAACTGGACTACAGATGAGAACATCTTAAAATCTGGTAAATATAAAAACATCAGTGTGCGTGTGTGTGTGTGTGTGTGCACATTACAAAACATTACATACATGTACTTAGCCTGGTTAAAACCAGACCCTGTCCTTCACTTCGCTTCAGACAAGGGTCTGGACTTTCTCCATTGAAAATCAATTCTTGCTGGAGGCGTGGGCTCTGCTGATGGCTGCTCCCCCGTGGTCTTCTGAACTTGACTTCAGCTCCACCTCCTGCTGAATTTTCTCTCGCTCCGTTGTATATTCTGTGTTTATATGATAATTAAACGTCCTAATAAAATAAAATAAAACCATGGAGCGCTGGTCCAACACACCAGAAGACCAGGAAATCTGATGGGACTCGGGCAGCAACGTAAAACCTGACTTTAATTCTCTCGTGACAACCTGAAGCATTTCCTTGTTCATACACTCAGCGGAGGGTGAGGAGGAGAAGGAGGAGGGAGGAGGGAGCGATTACTTGACTTTTGGGGAAAAAAAACAAAAGAAAACTCCAGATAAGGGATTAAGAAGGGGAAATTAATAAATTTGTGTCACATATCAAACAGTCCTGCATCGCTTTGAATGAGAACATGCGGCTGCGCGCTGGGACAGATAGGTGGGGGCATTTCCTTATCAGCGGAGGGAGAGAAGGAGGAGGAGGAGGGAGCGAACACTTGACTTTTGGCCAAAAAAACAAAAGAAAACTCCAGATAAGGGATTAAGAAGGGGAAATTAATAAATTTGTGTCACATATCAAACAGTCCTGCATCGCTTTGAATGAGAACATGCGAATGCTCGCTGCTGGCTGCGCTGAGACAGGTGGGGGCGTGGGTTAGGGGCCAAAAACTCAGCCCCTTCTGTTCTCTGATTGGTCTGGTCAAAAATCTACCGGAGAAATCCTTGTCTATGGGATAAGTCCCAGACTGTGCAGTGAAGGGAAATGAGAATTGAGCGGAGCTGTGCAGGAAGGCGAGGGCCAGGCTAACATGTACTATAAATAATGCATAAGTGTACAGAAGTAATTCTTGACAAAAAATGTTTTTAAAGGTCTCAACTACATCAAGGATCACTTGGACACTAACACTGATGACAACAGCCCAAACAGCAGCCGCTCTGATGAAGAAGACTTCTTTGGATCCATTAAGACCAGCAAATCAGGAGAGCTGGAGAGGTATCTTTCATGTCCATCCACTGGAGGTATGGCTCTGTTACACTCCTTTCCTCAAATCAAGCGGTTGTCACTCAAAGTCAACACAAGTCTTCCAGCGTCTGCATCTTGTGAGAGACTCTTTAGTCATGCAGGACTCCTTTTTACTGCTAAGAGATCACAGCTTCACTGCAAAAACCTTGAGAGCCAGCTACTCTTAAAGCTCAACAGTCACATTATTGAATAATGTTTCACTGAGTTTATGTTGTCTATTGTTCTAAGTTCAAGAATACAC